>WNHD01006103.1:0-11285 GCA_011057455.1 Ganaspis sp. Gsp50 | reverse complement strand
AAATTTAGTCTTTTTAAGTTTATTTTAATCGACAGAAACGTCGTCCTTTTTGGAATTTAGAGAAAATTGTGTCTGCTAAACAATTTCTAAGTATAAAATTAGGTTAAATAAAATGGTAGAATTTCTTTAAAATTTTTCAAGGATGATTTTTTGCATTGTCCAAAAGATTTACTTTCAAGACATCTAAAAGACGTCTTCTGGCCAGACATATGACATTTTAAAGACGTCTTTAAGACGTACTATTCACGTCTTAAGAATGTACTACTTTTAGACAATTTAAAGACGCCTTTAAGACCTCTTTAGGAAGTCTTTTGCCCAATGTCCAAAAGACGTCCTGAAAAATACGTCCCAAGGACATCTTTTGGCCAAGTGTGCCTACTGGGTTTGGATCATTGGTGGTATTAGTAGCGGGTTTTTTTCGTCCAGCAAAATTCCCGATCATGGCCCAAATCCTCTTAAATCCCAACTCAGGGATAATAGTAGATCAAAATTCTCTAAATGAAGTCTTTTTTTGTTTGAAGAGGATTGAAAGTGAATTCTCCTCAATTGCAATAAATGAAACGAGGTTATGTCTCGAAGAGTCAGACATGTAGACCTTTCTGGCTCATTTCATCTGATTCAGCGCTTTGCTACAATCAGGAGACCACGAAGTGGGTGCTGAAGTGGAAGTGCTTGATCTTAATCGAGGAATATAGGCACCAGCCTCAAAGAGCGACTCCATGAACACTACCCTCCGTCGAATCGCTAAGGCTAGAGGATCTAAAGGTGGTCTGCCATCATTTGCAATAACGAGACCTCTATTCTCTTGCATGAGAGAAATCTGTTTGCCCAATTTATTGTATTTATAAGGTGGAAATGACGGTAGATGGGCATTAAAGTCTCCCATTAGTACTATTTCAGAATTTTCTGGCATCTGATCCAAAATATTCAACCAATGCGAATTAGTCATTCTAGAACAAGGGAGAACGTAAATTGAAATGAAGACGATGTTTCCATGAGATTCTGAGAACTTGACAGCCACGACATCTACAAATTCTCTCCAATCCCCTATCAGATTTAGATGCTCCTTTTATATTTTTTTTTCAACAAGATCTATGTCCCACCTCCAGGCCTATTGTGAAGTCTATCAGCACCAAAATTATGGAAACCCGTAAGTTCCCACTGTGGAGTGTTAAGGGAAAGCCAAGTCTCCGTGACTCAGAGCATTTCTAAACTATTGTCATGGATGGGTGCCTGGACACTTATTTTTTTTACCCAACCCCCTGGCGTTCCACTTAGCGCCCTTAAACCTTAAAGATTCTATTGTTTTGGTTCAAATTGTGAGCATCCATAATGAATATGTTGTAAATTAATAGGTATGAATTTCTTTAATTGATCTATTATTGTGCAAGCGTAGCAACAGATCATCAATAGTAGACAAGCCAAGAATACAAGCGTTAGATGTTCCTATCCACAAAAAGAAATTCTGAAATGAAGCAATATTGGGGATATAAACCTAACTAGTTTAAATCTGTAGACAGCCAAATTAAAATAAACTACTACTAAACTATACTACATAACATTAAATAACTATCTAACGAATATCCAATCAAAATAAGCAAAATGAAAGTGTAATAGTTTTAGGGATCGAATCCGAAGACATGGATCATCTATTCCTTCGGTCTGTTAGTCTCCTGGATAGGATCCTCGTCACCTCCGGAAACAGTGGATTGTGAGTTATTTAATTCAATCAACTTAGGAGCCCGGAAAAGTGGGGAGTCCTGAATCTTCTGGGCCAGATCATCATCCCGCTCAATCAGACCGACAACAGTGTCAGCAAAAGCAGTTAATGGATTCAAAGTTACATTTCGATTGGTTTCAGGAGTCCCAAGTCCAATTCCATCCTCACCCTTTGGTAACCAGGGGTTTGAAGTTGAGGGGAGACGTGTCTCCTGGTCGCCTTTTATCGCATGCTCAGGATTCCCTTCAATCAGATAGGTGCCCCTGGCCGCAAGCCTAGTCTTTACCTCAGCAATCGAGATATTAAAAATATATTTCTCCTTCATTACCCCAAAGTAGTAAATGTACATAGGGCAAAGTCTAGACGAAGCAGAGTGATTTCCAGAACAGTTTATACAGTATTTTGCTCGAAGTGTGTTAAGGCATTGATTTGAAAGGTGTCTTTCCCCACAGTATTCACATCTGGGGGAGGTGGCCCTACATTGTACCGAAACATGACCAAAACTCTGGCAGTTGTAGCATCCTTTTCGTATAGGAATAGAAGGAGTAACATAGTGAAGGACGCTCAAGAAAAATAGAGATCTGGGCAAAGTGTTTGAGTCCACCGTAATGTCAACAATATTTGTTGGAGTCAAGTCCCTATTCAATCTTCTTTTAATCTCAAGAATGTTAGTGCCTACCTCAAACTCCAAATGCTCAACTAGATCCTTAATTGAATGTTTAGCATCGATTCTAACAAAGCCTCTCTTTCTGAGTAAAGAAAGTGGAATAAAAGACTTAATTCCTCTAGAAGGGAGGATTTCATTGGCCAACAGTTTGTCAGAATCCTCTCTCAATTCACAAAAACCTTGGCTTAATTGGAGATACTGAAGTGGATCTTACTCTTGCCAAGGAGTATTTCGTGAATCAACTTTCGCAGCTCGATAGGGTCCATTGAACCCAATTTCCTTCTCGGGTTCGTGCCCTCCAATAGAACAAGATAAGGGCCCTCATCTGTATCTGAATAACCTACCCTAATCGGGTCAGATGATTTCCAGAAAAGGTCAGGTTTATCCATGAAGTTTGGATCCAATCCAACTTCCTGTTCAAGCGAAGGATCAGTAATCGAGGGAACATTTGAATTCAAATTCCTTTGGGTGTTGTCAGAGTTATGAGAGCCTAAAGAATCATGTAGAGGGTTGAAGGTTGGAGGGCCAACATCAGAAGTTGAGTTCCCGTTATCATTTGATTCAGCAGAACCAAAACCCTGACTGCCGTTGACCACCCTGCCCCGATATCTGTTTCTAGGGGATCGAGCAGAATCAGAGGAGGAGGAACCCGAAGAGGAGGAAACCAAGCGTCTCTTCTGAGTGTTTTGGTAAGGTGTGCGGTCGATAGAGTGAGAATTCTCTGTATTTTCATTCATGTCCGCATTTGCTGGCAGCGGAACAGAGGCCTTTAAAGGTGTAGAGCGTGATTCACCACTTAAATTCTTGTTTGTAGTGTCAGTTCTACCAGTTTTCAAGACTGTACCCTCCTGGGATTTTTCTTTGAGAAAGAAGCCTCTGCCCCTCATCCCGATATCCTTCGACGAATCAAAATTCCCGGAAGTTGACTCCATAACAGATCACCGGAAACCGAGACAGCAAGGAGCGACCAATCTACAAAAATTTTCTTATATAGTTGATTATAATATAACTAGTGTTAAGTATTCAAACAAATAAGCAACTGTTTTAATATAATATAATATAAAGAAAAGGAAAGGCAATGCAAACAAGAAGCCAGTATTCAGAAAACCTTCCCCAAAATCAAGCAGTTCAATCCATCAAACTAGACAAAACCAATAATAATCGAATGTCTTGAACTCTCATCTACTTGAAAGCATTACAATGTATATAATATAAATTTTATTAAGCTAATCAATTTCTAGACAGCTTGAGGTTACAGTATACAAACAGCTGTAGCCAGTACGTGGTAAAGTGAAAAGGCCATAAAAAAGCAATTGTACGAATTTTAGAAGCAATATACTACTTGGAACAAGCAACTAACTAAAGCTGTTGGCAAAGTAAGCAAGCATTTAATATAAAATGTACAGAATAAACATCTCAAAGCCAAAATCAAAACTAATTAAGCAAACAAGTCGCCAAATAGAATTTTATATACAAATTGAATACATTTCTAATTGATTTGAAGCAAATGTAAGCGACAGCTATCTATAATAAATTCAATACAAAGCCAGAAATAATTGGGATAAGTTGTTAGGAATAATAAAGGTAGGCAAGCATTGTGCAGATCATAACAATAATAGAGAAGCGTCCTTTGTAGTATGACCTTGGAGCGGATAGACTTACTTGATAGTAGAGACTTTAGAACTCAAGTTTTATGATATATTAAGATCAATATATATTCCTTCTCAGCAAAATACTCAAAATCAAAATTCCAGATTCAGATTCTCCTTCCAAATTTATGTGTTCGAATATGTTCCAACTCCTCAAAGGATATTGAATGATCAGCGTAAATCAGTTGGCAGAGAAGTAGATCTGTCACATTACTTTCCTGATCTTGTAGTTTAGATTACAGATCTGGTTAAACAATTCATTAAACAATTCCGAAACAAGTCTCACTAATCGCACTTTAACTCTTTTAGTTTATTAATTATTAGTATAAAACTTCTAACAGAATACCAAAACTAGGCGAAATTATATCGACAAAAGAACTGAAAAATGAAATCCAATCTGACAACACGTCTGCTCAGTATCAGCACTCAAGAGCGAATCTCTGGAAGAGCTCAAATGTGTACTTTTGGACAAGAGGCAGCGTACTGCTGGAAGGACGTGGCTACGCACATTGCGCTGTCCTGCTAGCAGGACGCTCTAAATACCTTTCAAAAGGAACATATTATAAACAATTTATTTTAACATTTTATTAATATGTAACAACTTATTATCTATTCAAATTTTCCCAGAATTTTTGACGTCAAACTTATTTCAATCCATCGTATGAAATATTCACTTAAATAGCGACCTAGATTTCTATGTGATCGACACGTTTGAAAATTCTGAAACTCGGTATTTAAACCCAGATGACATTTTAATATTGTTTGAAATACTGAAAAGTGTGAAAAATTTTTGTACATCAACTGCGCTGGGGGCGAACCCAGGACCTTTCAATTGCCGGTGGAATGCTCTAACCACTGAGCTACGCAGGGTTCGATTATCCTTCTTTCACAGTTCTTTTCACCTCATTCGGTAACATGTTAGTTTTTTCCATTCAAATCCTAGAATTTTTAACGTCAAACTTTTTATGTTGTTGTAACACTTTTATAGGGTGTTTAAATATTGTTGAAGATTATTTTATTAACTAATTTTGATTGAAAAATAAATGTAGTTTTTAATTTATTCTTATAATAATAATGTATTATTTGCAACTAAGAATAAACTTAAAACATTTTTTACATTATAATGTATGAAGAAATTAATTAATAATCATTTTTTCTTATGCTAGTATCGAGGATTAGTCAATTTAACAATTTCTAAAAAAAGGGTTAAATTCTTTTGGTTTCCCCACTTTGGCGGATGAATTTAGAAACTAGGTCATACGATGCGCGGAAAGCTGGTCTCCAGATCTTTAAAACGACCTACAATACTTTGTATTTATACAAATCAAAAGTATTTTTATAACGTAATTTTGAACGTTCTTATTTGAGTACTTTCTGTCCTGCCGGTAGGACGTTGGACGCTCTATCATTAACAAAATTTTATCTCTTTTCATTTATAATGAATTGTTTCAACTTCTATCCATTTGAATCTTTCTGAAAACTATTTTATCTTTTTCTATTCACATTGTATTGTTTCCACTTCTGTCTATTTAAATCTGTCCGAAATATTTTTTGATATATCTTTTAATGTACAATGCATTGTTAATATTACTATCAGTTGGCTTGTGTTCGATGTAGATAGAAAAAGATAAAAAAATTGTAATTGTTCATATTGTTTGTTATTCAGTTATAAAAAGAGATTGATATAAATGCATGGATAAAGGATATATTTGAATTGAAAAGGAGACATAAAACTAAATGGACCCACTTAGGGTTTAGAGGTGGACTTATAAAGATTAAGATGAATAAAGTTGGAATTGGATTAGATAAAGTTCCTGGTATTAAAAAAGATAAACGTTGTGATGAGTTTGATGTGATGAAACAGAGGAGTTGAATATTTGGATAAAGGATGGTAGATAAAGATAGATAGTCTATCCATTTTCCTCCATCATCCTTCACTGAAAAAATGTTATTCTAATTTTAAGGATATATTTTTGTCGCATATTTAAGAATATTTCCAGCGCAATTTATTCTTAAATTTAGAATAAAATATACTTAAAACAAGAATACATTCTTAACCTAAGATTATTTCTTAGGCATTGAGAGTATATTCTTAAAATAAGAATATATTCTCATTTTAAGTATATTTTATTCTAAATTTTAGAATAAATTGCATGGGAAATACACGGAAAAATTTAGTTTATTGAATTTTACGAAACTTTGTATTCTTGGATATATCAATTCACAAATTTAATTTTATATGATGTACAGAGTAGTTTTGTAAAATCTACGAATATTTCAGGACAATCTAGAAAACTATATACAGATGTTATAACCAAGTTAGTACTTAGTAGTGAAATTTTTTTAGTTTTTACAAAACTGCTCTGTATATCATATAATATCAACTTTGTGAATTGATATATCCAAGAATACTAAAAAGTTTTGAAAAACTGAATAAACTATGAAATCTTTCCGTGTATCCTTAAATACTCGGCAAGAATATATCCTTAAAATTAGAATACATTTTTTCAGAGTTGTAGCTGTAAATAAAATCATAAAAGTTTAATGTATAGAATACAAACTGATCTAAATGGACATGTATACGCGGGTTAAAAAAGATTGGTTGTTATTTAGATTTTATAAGTATTTTAAAAAATTTAATTAAATAAAAAGAGATTAGATATGGATAGAAAGTGATAGGGATTAAAATGGATGGAATGCTTTGTAGTTTTAAATATAGGATAAGAAACAATTTATGTAAAACTCAGAATTGTGTGGGGAATTAGGATAAATAGACTACTATGTAGTCTTAAAAAGTGATAAAAACAATTTATGTAGGATTAAAATTGATTAAGTAAGATATAAATAAATAGTATAGAGAAAGATTTGTTTTTATTCAGATTTTGTAAGTATTTAAAAAGATTAATATCGATAAGTGAAGGATACATTTGAATAGGAAGTTATGAATAAAAATAGATAGACTGTTTCGTAGCTTTAAAGTGGAAAAGATACGAGTGGGATTCCAAATTATTTATCTTGGTTTGAAAAGGAGGAATAGAAAAAGATTAGTTGGGTTTCAGCAGTTTCTATTGAGAAACAGACTTGGTTCATTGGGCATAAGATATTGCCACATGTCCAATACGTTTGAATAAACATCTACAGACTTTAATACATACGAAGAGCTGAATCCTTTATTTTGACTAATTGGTGGCCTTAATGTCTTTTCATTGTGCATTAAATCTAGCTCGACGAAAATAGAACTCAGTGGTTGGTTTAACAAAGGGTTATCTTCTTCTCCCTGATCTCCCCAATTTTCTTTCTTTTCAAGATCAGCAACAGTTTTAGGTTTCTCCATGTTTTCAACGTCTGAATCTAAAATATGCTCTTCAGACATCAAATCGTGAACATACTTTTGTAAGCCACCTATTTAACCAGAATTTAATAGTATTCGTATCGAGTGTAGCTGATAACATTTGACAAATTGATGCAGTGACTTTATTGTAATTCACCACGATTTCAAATAAAAGAATATTTGGAGGCTTAACGTCATTTACAGATTGAACAGGAAGAACTAGACTTCCTGTGGCGTCTATGCCTACTACTGCATCGTTGTTTGAAAGGCGATTGTACTCCTTAAATATAAAAGTTTGTTCTGGTAAAATGTATTGTAATTGAAATGCATCTGCTCCAATGAATAAAATTGATCCTATGTAACGTGCGGATATATATATATATATATATAACTTTGCGTTTTTTTCAGCCAAAATTCTTCTGCAATTTGCAGCACCTTCATTTATGCCAATTTCACTAATTTCGTCACGCTTATTAAAACGTAGTTGTCTTGTAACGATTCCATGGTCTTTATGCCTCGTGTCTCTACATAATACTGAAAACCACAAGTCATCATCAATAATTGTTCTTTCTTTACAAATAGCCTCAAATTTACTTTTACACTTTTTAACCTTACATTCTTCTTGAATATAAAGAAAAGGTCTTCCAGGTTCATTGAATACTTTAGCATATGTGAAAGAAAAGGCACAAGGAATGTGATACTGCCCTGTGGGAACCGGGACGTCTTAAAGACATCTTTAGAACATCCTTCTTTGTCCCAGCACATTCTGGACATTGAGTATTATGGCCCAAAGACGTAATAAAGACGTACTTAAGACGTCCAAAAGACATCTAAAAGACAACAAAAAGACGTCCTTAAGACGTATTTAGGTCATTGTCTTTGTATGGAATATTTTAAGGATTTGAACACATTTTTATTAAGACTTTGAATTTACATGATTTTACTAAAGCCTTGATATTCTAAACACTAAACTTACAAATAAAAATTTGTACACTACAATCGAGATTTGAACACGGGACCCTCGACTCCGCAACCTGGCGCTATGACCACTTGGTATCAACAATAACTTGAAAGCTAAACATTTCGTATTGTCTACATAAGCTACACTCTCTTTATAATTGTCATAAATATCTATAAATCTTAAAAATATATGAAATAAATTAAATATTAAACAATTCTAAGTAACAAGAAAAAGGAATTTTAAATTATTTCGCCCTGAATTTTATTTACTACATTCATTAAAAATATTCTAAGTCGAATGTCTAAAAGACGTCTTTTTGACTCATTTTAAAACATAAAATCGCAAAAAGATTGTATAAGTATTTCAAAGACTTTAAAGATCTTTTTAATCACCATTTCTGATTCTATTTTTGACAAAAAAAATACAAGTCGAAATGGTAAAAAAAATTTTTTTAACTTATTTTTCTCATATATCAGAAACGGCTTTTAAAAGTGTTTAAACTACTTTAAAGGACTTTGGAAACAAAAATTCAAATTTCAATTTTTTCAAAGAAATTACAAGTCCAATGTCCAAAAGATGTCTTTTGGACATTGGAATATTAGTACCTTTTTTTCTAAAATTACTGCTATCTGTTTGGTAAAAAATTTATAGTTGAATGTAGAGAAACAAATTTAGTTTTTTGAAGTTTATTCTAATCGACAGAAACGTCGTCCTTTTTAAAATTCAGAGAAAAATATGTGTGCTAAACAATTTCTAAATATAAAATTAAGTTAAGTATAGTGTTAGAATTTCTTTAAAATTGTTTAAGAATGGTTTTTTGCATTGTCTAAAAGATGTACTTTTAAGACATCTAAAAGACACCTTCTGGACGGACATAGGGCATTTTAAAGACGCCTTTAAGACGCATTATTCACGTGTCAAGGATGTACTACTTTTGAACAATTTAAAGTCCTCTTTAAGATCTCTTTAGGACGTCTTTTGCACAATGTCTAAAAGAGGTCCTAAGGACATCTTTTGGTCAAATGTGCCCACTGGGTGGTCTCCAAAATTGTCCGCTATTTTCTCAGTCCACTTACGAGGTGGTAAAATAGTATACTTTCGGGTAGAATATATTTTATCCTAAAAATCAATGTCCCTAGAAATCAAATGTCAGAAAATTTGGGCCAACGCAGAATAGGGACGTAAACGGAAGCACCCTTTTCTAACTTATAGGTCTGTCCTTTTCCAACAAGGACAGACCTATAAGTTAGAAAAGGAGTGCTTCCGTTTACGTTTCTATTCTGCGTTGGCCTTTTGGTGGATTTTGTTTTGTTTTCACTAAAGTTATAAGCAATGTTCGTATAAATGAAAGAAGGGAATATAGTGAAAGTAAATTGAGTGGAAGATGTCGCTGCGTGCACTCTTGGAGGATTTAAAATTTGGTCACAGGTCACAACGTATTAATGGATGGAAAGGTTATGTTTTTGTAAACACAATGCGTCAGGAAGAAATTAATAATCGCGTAATGTATATTAAATTAGAAATAATATGTATTAGTGAAAAATGTGAAGAGGTTGTGGTTCTTTATGAATCCGTGAGTATATAATATATATTTATATTAATTAGTTTCAAATAATGAAAATAGTATTTTTACTTTTTAAACGCTTTTGCAACTTTTTTTAATAAAACTGGATTTACGATTTTTGTCTATAATATGTAATATTTTTAAAGTTTGCTTAATCTAATTATTTAAATAACAATGTATTATTTACTATTATTTTGAGTACTATAAAAATCAAAATAACTTTCAATAAAGTAGACAGAATTAGAGAATGTTTATTTATAATAATAGTATTTGCAAAATCAATTAAATGTATTATTTATTAATGTTTATTAATGTTTATTAAATGGACAACTGTAAACACTTGTAATTATTTTTGATGTGATTTTATTTAAAAAAGGTCATTTACTATACTAACAATTGTTTAAGAAAACTATTTAACTAAAATTAAAGAAATTAAAAATTTACAAAAAGTAATAATAAGGTAAAAATTAGGTATAACGATTATTTTGAGATAAAAGAATATTTTCAAACGAGGTTTTTGTCTTTACAAATTATAGGTGATATGACAAAAGCTGAAAATGAAGCTGCACACACTATCAGCGACTATGAAGAGACAGGTATTATAAAAATCGCTAGTAAATTAAAAATGTACGGGAAAAAATAAGTTAACTGTCAAAGGTGACTAAGGTGTTTGCTGAGACAGCTAAATATTTATTTCGCTGTCCCTGCTTCAAATAACTGCTTTTCTCTATGGCATCTAAACTGTTAGCTATGAAAGCGTATTTTTATCTGTCTTAGCAAATTTGTTAGTTAGCTTAGCAAAATGTTTAGCTATTGTGTCTAAATATTAGCAGCAAACTTATTATTCTGTGTATGAAAGGTTTGAATGATTGGAAGAATTTAAAGACTAGAATTTAGTGATTTAAATAAAATTATTATGAGTTTAAATTTAGTTTTTAATATTTATTGCTTTTTAAAAATCATTCTCTGTTGCTTGAAGATAATAAAAAGCTGCAGGCTTGAAAGAAAAAACAAAGAGTTTCTTTCGAGAAACAACAACAGGATTTACAGGCGCAGCATACCAAGCAAAGAGGAGGATTCAATCGCGTTTGGAAAGAAATTATGCACAGGCAAATAAAACAACAGCTAAGTATTTCTTTACTTACATTTGTCAAATTATTTACCTTTGTTATGTTATTTTAAGAAGTTTCTAAACAAAATTGCATTTAAAAAGTAAGACTTTGATCTTAATCAAGTGACTATTTCCTTTTCATTTTTAAATTAAATTTAAGTCGTTAAATAATACAAATTGGTAATAATAATAATAATAATAATAATAATATTAATAATATACAAAAAATAATCTACAATTAAATACTCAACAATTGTACAGACATTTTGAAGAATTAGGACT
>WNHD01006099.1:0-10231 GCA_011057455.1 Ganaspis sp. Gsp50 | reverse complement strand
TTATAAACATATTTTCTTTTATAATTTATGAGATAATTTTGCTGTTCCATAATAGGGTCAAAATTTAGCTATGTTCCATAATAGGGGCGTTTACCTTATTACAATATTTTTAAGTATTTTAGTGTTTTTAAATATTGATAAATAATTTGAAATATTTTTAAGTGATTTAAAATATTTTAAAGTATTTTAACAAATTTTAAATTATTGAGAAGTATTTGGAAAAATTTTAAAGCAATTTAAGTAATCTGTCATATTTTAAAGTAGTTTTAAGAATTTCGAAATATCTTAAAGACATTTAAATATTTTTTAATGTTTTAGAGTATTTTGAAGTATTTTGAAATATTCTGAAGCATTTTTAAGTATTTTAAAGTATTTTTAAATATTTTGAAGTATTGTTAAATATTTTGAAGTACTCTGAAATATTTTAGAAAACTAATAATTTAAAATATTTTATACTTTATTTAATACTTAAACTACTAATATTTTTAAATATTTTGAACCATTTTAAAGTATTTTTAAATATTTGGAAGTATTTGGATGTAATCTGAAGTATTTTGAAATATTTTAAAGACATTTTAAATATTTTTTAATATTTTAGAGTATTTTCAAGTATTTTGAACTATTTTAAAGTATTTTTAAATATTTTGAAGTACTCTGATTTATTTTAAAAAACTAATACTTTAAAAACTTATAATACTTCATTTAATACTTAAAATGCTAATATTTTTAAATGCATTTTACTATTTTAAAGTATCTTTAAATATTTTGAAGTCTTTTAATGCAATATAAAGAATTTTGAAGTATTTTAAAGTAATTTTAAGCATGTTTAAATATTTTGAAGTTTTTTGAAGTGTTCTTAAGTATTTTAAAGTATTTTGAAGTGATCTGCAGTATTTTAAAATATTTTCAAGACATTGTAAGTATTTGCGAATATTTTGGAGTAGTTTGAAGTAGTCTAAAGTATTTTAAAGTAGTTTTAAGTAATTTAAGATATTTTTAAGTTTTCTTCTGTAAAAAAAGTATTATAAAATTTTGATAAAGCTAAATAAACATCATAAAGTAAAGAAATTAAATAAAAAAATTAATTTTCATGATTTAAATGGAAATTACATAAGATTTCCATGATTCCATGAGAAATAATGAAATTTCCTGAGAATTCCAGGTTTTCCATTCTTTGCAGAGTTGTAGAAACTCTGTAATAAATTTAAAAAGATATAAAAAGGCTAAAAACAATTATTTTTAATAAAAAATGTAAAAATAATTTATTATTTATGATTTCCATGACAGTATTTGTTGATTATTATTATTAATGGTCATAATTATATTTTATACATAACATGTCGATTTATTCGCTTTCTAAAGTAGAAAATGTTGCTCAAAGGAACTATGATTAAAAAATGAAAATTTTTCAAGTTATATTAAAAAATGTAATTTTAAACGTCATAATTCACAAAATTTAAAAAACTCCAGGTTTTGTTAGAAAATTCAAGTATAATTCAGGGTTTTCAAGGTGAACAAAAAATTCAAGTACTATTCAAGGTTTTCAAGGAATTCAAGGTCTGTGGACACCCATTATTTACCAGAATCAGTATAGTAGAAAAATCCATTTGAGTCAGCCACCACAATTTTACTTTTTGTTTGGGATTCAGTAGAAAATACTACATTGCAAGAAATAATGGATTGTTCTTATTTATAAAGTTAAGATTCAGTAGAAAATATCTTATTGAGTCAGACAGTGGAATTTTTCACTTTTGAAGATTGAAATTCAGTAGAAATTTCCACTTGAGTCGGATCATTAAATATTTAGCAAATATTGAACTTCTAGACGTGATATTCAGTAGAAAATTCTTTGTCGAGTCAGACAGTTTCTTGATTTTTACTGCAGAAATTCAGTAGAAAATGCCTTGCTAAGTCGGACAGTGCATTTTCTTTAAATTTTAATAGTTATGGTTTAGTGGAAAAACCCGTGTTGGGATTCAGTAGAAACATCTGATTTTAGTCAGACAACTTCGTTTTTAGTATTTTTCAAATAAGATTCAGTAGAGCATACCTTTTTAAGTCAGACAATATGAATGTTTTACTTTTTAGGCTATTTTCGTTAATATAATGTTTTTGAATATAAAATCTAGTTAGATCTACTCAATTCAGTTTTTTGGCTTTCTATGGTTAAATTTCAGTACATTAAATTTCATACTTCGTTGTAACAGGCTTTTTTAACATTTTTTTTATTACATCTTTTTATTTTCATAGTTAAAATAATTCACAAAAATTCTAGTTCAATCAATCGTTTTTCGGTTTTTACGGCTGAAATTCAGTAGAAATATATTGTTTATAGTCAAACAATGCAGTTTTTTTGTTTTCGCAGTTTAGATTCAGTAGAAACTGTCGTGTAAAGTCAGACAATATAATTTTTTTTTGTTTTCAAAGGGGGCATTTTGTAGAAAAAAGATTCCCTGCTGGCAAAGAGTAATTTAAAAAAAAACGAGTAATCATCCGAGACCCAAATTATAATCGCTTATTTGTATTATACGAAAACTTGCTAACTTTATGTCTTGCCAAAGATTGTATGATTATTTCTATGCAAAGTCAAGAGAGTTAAAGAATTCAGAGCAAAGATTATGTTTTTGCGGAAATATAATCTTTGGTAGGAATTTTTTGATTCTTAAAGTATTTTATTTAAATCTTCAATTCAAAAGTATTTTTAAATCTTGAATTCAAAAGTATTTTTAAATCTTCAATTCAAAAATATCTTTAAATATTTAATTCTGAAGTATCTTTAAATCTTCCATTGAAAAGTATTTTGAAATATTTAATTTAATACTTATATTAAATAAAATGAATTCAAAGCTCAAATGAATACAATCTTAAAATGAATATAGTCATAAAAAATATAATCTTGTGTAAGAAAATTTCAATTCATATTCCAATTCAAGCTGAAAAAAATTTAGTTCACAATATTGTGAATTAAACAAGTGCTCTTGAAAAGTTAAGGGCTCTCAACGTTGAATGCAATTTAAATCCGAGGAGTGTTTTCTTGTAAATATTAATAGTACAGAGAGTAATGAACTAAAAAAACCCTAAAGCAAGTGCATTTTAAATAACAATGAAATTGGACAGACTCTTAACTTTGCATTAGTCGATTGTATCGACATTGGCCGTTAGTGCGAAATTGAAAATTATTCTGAAAACCGATGCATTTAGATTGGCGATTATACGTCGACGCTTACAACAATTATTCACTGCAGAAAAAAAGATAGGAAGGAGTAAGTTGCTTTCTCCCGTTTTGTCTTCACAGTCATAGTCGATTAAACTTAATTAGTTTTGACAAAGTGAAAACTTGTCCAAGTGTTTAATTAAATTGCTCACATTTAACTTTTCCAGTTGCTCAGTTTCTTATTGTTTTCTTTAATTTTCTCGAATTAAAATTAAACATTGAATTTCCTGGGCAAACATAATAATTGATCGTCGCTGAAAAGCAAACTTTTCATTTTGATTTTTAATTCCGTCTTTTTTTCGATAGTAAATTTTTTTTGTACTTTGAATTCGACGAACACACCGGGGCAAAATGATAGGTCAACTCGAAACTTGAAATTGCTAGATATCGACGAAAAGTTTCCTGGGAACCAGAACTGCCAACCGGAATTTCAGCGGGTTGGCCGTACGGTAAATTTACTTCTGCTGTTGATTAATGTCCTGATATTAAGGGTGATTCATAAATCAACTAAAACA
The DNA here is from genome assembly GCA_011057455.1 of Ganaspis sp. Gsp50. Lineage (NCBI taxonomy): Eukaryota > Metazoa > Arthropoda > Insecta > Hymenoptera > Figitidae > Ganaspis > Ganaspis sp. Gsp50. The sequence continues at coordinate 6,502 of WNHD01006099.1, read as the reverse complement.
ATACTTTACGGAACGATATCTTATCTATTGTAACAAAAAACGATTTTATCTTGTAATTTTACATTCTTTTTCGCACTAAATTAACATTCAGTATTCTGCACTCACTTTACGTCAACACTCTTCGTTTTATTATTCTGTCATGCTAGATCGCAAAATTTCACCTGAAAACTACGTTTACATTTTTGTATTTACTTATAATTTTATTTTATTTATCACTCTTATTGAATTTATTATTTTTGTTTACCTTTCCTTAATTTTCCTTTTGTATAATTTTTTTTATTTTTTACATTTAGAATTAAATGGAATAAAAATTGCATTTATTGCATTTATTAATGTATTCCTGTAATTAAATTCCTCTTATCAATTTACCGTCATTATAAAATGTACAACTTTCATTCAATTTTATTCAATTTTATTTTTTCTTGTTTATTTAATTTTAAAATTCGTGATAAAAGTTTCTGATTAAAAACGCATTTATCTCTCAAAGTGAAATTAAATTTGTAAACTGCGACTCAAGGGGATTTACTAGCATACCTTGTAAACAATTTTCTCAAGTCTTTGATTAGCGATTTCAAATGTTACGCATCAGAAATAGCGCATTTTCCAGCACGATGGCGTCGGAATCATACTTATCTCGAAAGTACATAAAGTCCCGGTAATCAGAAGCACTAAGGAATTTCTGGAATATCGTTCGCTGCATAAATACGAAGACTGAATTTTGCTCAAGGCCAGATGTGGTTATTATAGTCAGACCGATAAAGAGCAGGATGAAGATGAAATAATTGTATGGCTAAATGAAGATTAACAAGATGAGTTTTTAGCCAGCTGAAACAATCCCAAAGTAAGATTAAATATTTAGCTGGCTGAAATTCCATGTATTGTTAAACTCCACCGTGTCACACATAAATCATGCAATTTTACTTTCTGACCTTTCTTGTAGATTTATGAAACTTCTGCTTCTATTTCGCGGACGCATTTAAATATAAAAACTTTAATATCCGTTCTATCTGCTGCATAAAGTGTATTTTGCTATTTTGCTGTGGGAAAAATGCTTTTTATTTAAACTACAAAATACACGCTTTAATAATAGTGCAAAGCAAAACATTTTCAAAAATTGTTCTCGAATATAATTTTGCATATAAAAACATAATCCAATCTTTATACGGATCCAAAATAAATACATTAGCTACTACTGGGTACATTTGGAGAAAATGAAAGTTATTTTGGAAAAGAGTTTTCGCTGGAACGTTTCTTTACCATTTGATTATAAAATGTCTTATTTTCCGAGTCTCTCTGGCACATGGGGCTATAAAGTAGTAAAAAAGACGGAAACAAAGAAACCAGAGAATGGAAATGAAATCCTGCCTCGACAAAGTCGGCAATACGTTGCGAAATTACATTTAGCGTGAAGTTCGTTATCGATGCGAGTTCAGAGGCAAACTTTCTGCTTCATTCCTACTTCCCAAGGATAAAATCCCAGGAATGTGTTAGTTCTACAGTGACCAAGTTTTCATTATATATTTCGTGAAATCAATAGTACTCACTCAGAGTTTAAATCAGAAAGTGAAAATAATAATGTATATCATATTTATTCAACTTTCATTCGATTTTACAATTTTATCAACTCTCAAAATATTTTAGTCACACAGAAAATTGATATTTAAAACCAGAAACGTTTTTCTATCAAAATAGATTCAATTTATATTTCTAATTTTCATTCTTTCAATTACAATAATATAAAAAGGCGAAGAAGGAGAAACAAAATAAACTCGATTGTACAATATTCAGTTAAAATTTAAATACAAAAGTACAAAATACAAAAAAAGAAATAATACAGAAAAGAGAACTTTCTCTGTGAGGGAGCAAAACTCGAACTATTCGAGAACAATCGGAAAAATAAATATTTTTGAAAACAATATCTGTGTCTGATAATAATTTGTACGATTGGAAATTCTCTGAAATAAATAAAAATGCAATGTTCACGGAGAATTCGTAATAATAAATAGATAGTAAAATTTCGTTGATGTAAAAACTTTGCAAAATAGAAGCTAATTATATAGAAACTCGTAAAATAGTATGAACTGTTTAATAAAAATTCATTGAGATTAATAATTATTGCTGTCAATGAAAATGCAAAAAAGACCAGTTTTTATAATGTAAAAAAATTAAGATGGATTATAATATAAATTCTGTCATATAAATTTTATATCAAAAATTTTGGATCATATAAATTTTATATAAAAAATTTTGTATCATATAAATTTTATATAAGAAATTGTATATACAAAATTTTATATAAAAAATTTTATATCATAAATTGAGTTTTATTTTATATAATACAAATATTATTTTACATATCACAAACGTTATTTTATATAATATAAACATAAATGAAGATTTGTATAAATTAGCGATAAAAGCTCGTACGCTCAGAATAATTTTGCTGAAATGGTAATTAGTACAATTTTGTGTCAAATCCATATGAGGCTAAATAAAAGATATTAAAATTGTCGGTAAAAATAAAATTTTTGCCTCTGTGACGTGTTTCTTTGGTAAAAAGTATGCTAATGTGATTATTTTAAGGTCGAGGTGCGAACTAGAAACTTAATTATTCTAGCTTAGTGCAAAAGATAATAGATTTGCAGCACGTAGTATGAGTGGTCGTATGATCAAAAGGAAACCATGCGCTGACAGTCTGATTTAGATATCAACTAATCGATTACTAAGACTACTCTTAAAGCATACTGGTTATGCAATTTCTACATATTGAAACTAAATTTGACTTCCAGTCTACAGAAGGACTAGTTTAAGCCGATTTAAAATCGGTCCTGTCTATCAGAAACTCAAATTAATTTTGAGCTTATACGAACTGGATTCCACTTTTAATACAATTACGATTTTTAATCAAAATTAACGAATTCAAAAATGTACAACTCGGTAGCAGAAAAAAAAACTGACGAATGGTCGAAACAAAAAAGACAAAAAAGACAAAAAATACAAAAAAATATACAAAATACAAAAAAATACAAAAAATACAAAAAATACAAAAAATACAAAAAATACAAAAAATACGAAAAATACAAAAAATATAAAAAATACAAAAAATACAAAAACGACAAAAACAGACAAAAATCAAAAAACAGATAAAAGACGAAAACAGAATTAAAAATAAAAGAAATTAAAACGATAAAAGAAAAATCAAAACTCATGAATGTATATTGGGACTCGAAATGATGGTTATTGTTTTTTATTTATTGCTACAATATTATCAAGTTTTGTAATTTATTTATAGTACGTAGCTGTTGGAAATTATGGATTTGCTTTATTAGTTAATCAACTAGTGGTTTACCAGAAGGTAGTGATGATAAAGTCGCTCATCAAACTTTCGAAATAACATTTGGAAATCATTCAAATTCCATCCAAGTTATCGTAACAGTTGCCATAATAATGGCTAATTTTAGTGAAGTATTTAATGAGGAATTTAATTAAACGATTAATCTCTCCAGATGGATCCTCATTCTGTTGGAAAACTTTTTGAAACGTCAATGAACTTCGAAGTAACTTACATTAGCTCATTATCAAATTGTAACTCTTCCAAACCAAGAATCTGTAAAAGAATTTCACTTATTATTAAAAAAATGTGTCAATTTTGTATGAAAAAAAACTAGAGAGAAAAAGTAATACGGAAAGAAAGAAAACTAAAAGGAATACTAAAAGTTAATAAAAAAGAAAAATAAAAAAGAAAAGTGAAAAAGAAAAATAAAAAAGAAAAATAAAAAAGAAAAGTAAAAAAGAAAAATAATAATAAGAGAAAATATCCCTCAAATAGAAAAGTTCTTTAAAAAAAAAATTCTTTCAAGAAAAAAGTTCTGTACAAAAAAAATCCTTATAGAAACAAAATCCTGAAAGCAAAAAAATTCGTTGAAGAAAATAAAACAGTTAAATGTAATTACATTTTGTTTCTACGAAACACAATTTTTTTTTTCTGTAAAGCGTCATTGTTTTGAAAACGTGTGTTAAGCAAAGTTCGCACTGTCGATTCTTTTTGCATGCGCAACAGGATAATTTTCATTTAATTAAATAAAAGAACTTTGAAGTTTTTAACTCCTAAAATGCAAGGTCTCAAGAAATTCTGCTGTGTTTGCTGCATCAGGTATAACCGCGGTGTGAGAAGTCCATTTTGCTTGTTAGCTTTTGCAGCGGAAAAGCGGTTTTGCCATTTATAGCGCAGCTTATAAAATACGTAAAAGTTTTTAAATTAAAAAAATGTTAGGAAACGTGTATTTTTGCATAAAAATGCGTAAACATGTATTTCCTTAAAAAGACAATAAATTTAGCGCATCGCGTACAAAAACTTTTTACCCTTCCACATAAATTACAAAGTAATTTGTTCCATTCTTGAAAAAATTTTACATTGCTTTAAACGTTTTACATATTCAAAACTCCAAACCAAATAAAATCCGCACTCAGAAATTTTATTTCGAGTAACACATATCTGTTTCTTGACAATTTCCATGCTTTTGTAAGAAATTTGTTTTAGTTGCAGGAAATAGAACTCAAGTTACGTAAATCTCAGATATTGGTAATGAAGTGTTGAGGTTGGGAGTAAAAAATAATTTTGTTTTTGTAAAGAAAACTTTCTAGTAGAGATTCACTGTAAGTAAATTTTCTATTTACTGTATCAGTAAATTTTAAATGATATTTTGATTTATTTTTAATTTTATCTATTTTGTATTCATTTTTTGATTTTATAAATTTATTTTTAATTATTCTTTGTTAATTCATTATTTCGTTCATATTTTCCTTCCTTTCATTTTTTTGCTTTATTCATTTTTAGTTTCGTTCATGTTTACCTTTGTTCCCTTTTTGTTTCGTTCATTTTTTACTTCATTTATTTATTCCTCTATTTATCTTTTCTTCTTTTATTTTGCCTTCGTTAATTTATTTTTTTCTTCGTTCTTTTTTGCTTCGTTCATTTTTTACTTCGTTCATTTCTACGTTCATTTAATTTTTCTTTGTTCATTTTTTCTTTTGTTAATTTCTTCTTTTGTTCATTTTTGTTAATTTCTTCGTTCTTTTATTTTTTGTTTCGATCTTTTTTGCTTCGTTCATTATTTCGGTCAATTTTTTTTTCTTTAATTTTTTTGCTTCATTCAATTTTAGATTTGTTTATATTTTTCTACGTTCTTTTTTTGCTGCATTTATTTTTAGTTTTGTTTATATTTTTCTTCATTCTTTTTTTGTTTCGTTCATTTTTTACTTCGTTCATTTCTTCCTTATTGATTTATTTTTTCTTCGTTCATTTTTTCTTTTGTTCATTTCTTTTGTTGTTCATTTTGTTCATTTTATTGTTCATTTATTTTTTGCTTCGTACTTTTTTTTCTTCTTTCAGTTTTTCTTTTGTTCATGTTTTCCTTCGTTCATTTTTTACTTCATTCATTTCTTCCTCCATTTATTTTTTCTTCTTTCAATCTGTCTTCGTTCATTTTTTACTTCGTTCATTTCTTCTTTTTTCATTTTTTCTTTTGTTCATTTCTTTTTTTGTTCATCTTGTTCATTTCTTCGTTCATTTGATTTTTGCTTCATTCTTTTTTTGTTTCGTTCATTATTTCGTTCATTTTTTTCCTTTCTTTCATTTTTTTGCTTCATTCATTTTTGTTTTCGGTCGTGTTTTCCTTTGTTCCCTTTTTGTTTCGTTAATTTTTTACTTCATTTATTTATTTCTCTATTTATTTTTCTTTTTTGCTTCGTTCATTTTTTACTTCGTTCATTTCTTCGTTCATTTATTTTTTCTTTGTTCATTTTTTCTTTTGTTAATTTCTTCTTTTGTTCATTTTTGTTAATTTCTTCGTTCTTTTATTTTTTGTTTCGATCTTTTTTGTTTCGTTCATTACTTCGTTCATTTTTTTAAACACTTTTTTGCTTCATTCATTTTTAGTTTCGTTTATATTTTTCTTTGTTCTTTTTTGTTTCGTTCATTTTTTCTTTTGTTCATTTCTTCTATTGTTCATTTCTTCTTTTGTTAATTTAGTTATTGTTGTTAATTTTGTTAATTTTGTTCATTTTTTACTTCATTCATTTCTTCCTCCATTTATTTTTTCTTCGTTCATTTTTTCCTTCGTTCATTTCTTTTTTTTCCATTGTTTCTTTTGTTCATTTCTTTTTTTGTTCATCTTGTTCATTTCTTCGTTCATTTGATTTTTGCTTCGTTCATTTTTTCTTTTGTTCATTATTTCGTTCATTTTTTTCTTTCTTTCATTTTTTTGCTTCATTCATTTTTAGTTTCGTTCATGTTTTCCTTTGTTCCCTTTTTGTTTCGTTCATTTTTTACTTCATTTATGTATTCCTCTATTTATTTTTTCTTCTTTTATTTTGCCTTCGTTCATTTATTTTTTTCTTCGTTCTTTTTTGCTTCGTTCATTTTTTACTTCGTTCATTTCTTCGTTCATTTATTTTTTCTTTGTTCATTTTTTCTTTTGTTAATTTCTTCTTTTGTTCATTT
>WNHD01006098.1:0-17821 GCA_011057455.1 Ganaspis sp. Gsp50 | reverse complement strand
AAGAATTGCATTAGTATCACATTCTATTCAAAGCAATGTCATTTTTGAAATTTTTCGTAACCATTTTAATCCATTTTAATTTACCTCTTCTTGCCGGGAGTATTTAAGGCTACTTTATAAATAAATGTTCAAGGAAAAACTCAATTTATTGCTCTCCTTTTAAATATCTAATACAGCTGGATGTGGTAATTTTGAATTAATGTCTAAGTTTTCGTTAATCTCGGCCAATTCAGTTTAGTTTATAAGGGAGGAGAAACTAAGGTCAAGAACAGAATCTGTGCAATTTGGACGATTTCTAAAAGTAGCCTTGCTGTTGTTAATGCAAATAAGATCTACTGCATCCAAAGAATTACGAAATTCTTCACCGTTGAAGCATGTCCGACTGCTTCCCTATGAACAGTGGAGACAGTTGAAGTTTACACCAACAAACACAGCATTATTGTTGACCGAAAGGATGGAATATAGAAAATGTGACCATTGAGCACTTGAAATTTGATTATTAGAGGATAGAACTCGGTAAACTGACACGACTAAAAGAACTCCAGGGGTTCGATTATGTAATTCGAATCTCTATCTCATCTCCCTGACTTCCAATTTTTTTTATTTTTACAAAAGTTGAAAAAATTGAAGGTCAGGGAGATGAGGTGGAGATTCGAATTACATAATCGTTACAGAAGAGGTCTTGAACGAGATTGCCAATGTCTCTAGACTATCCTCACCACTAGGTATAGGAGGTACACGAAAAACTTCCTAGAAATTTCGGTGCTGTCTGGGTAGAATGAAATGTATAGTGACTATAAGAAATAGTAAAAAAGTACCTGAAGTCCAATAGGAGCTGTGAATAGAGCCTGGCAAATATAACAACTCAGAGCAGAGCATCCAGCAAAAGTGTGTTCTATTAAGTGGCTTTGAAGTTGAAGTGGACTACCAGCATCAAATAAGCAAAGATGACAGCGTAAAGCTTCCAATGATTCTTTTCCAGAAGATTCTAAATGTTCTTTTTTCACGTGTTCCTGAATTTTAGCTTCTGTTGGAAAGGACACCTAAAAATGATAGTTGATTAAATAAACAGAAAAAGATTGTGTTTAAAGAAGAGTTAGAGAAATACTTTTCGAATTGTACTTTTCAAAGATTTTTTGTAAGTTTCTCACGAATCTATTTATTGTTCAACACTTCCGCCTCGCCGTTCGAGTCATAAAAAATCTCGAAAACTTAGAAGGATGCTGCTGGACATCATGTGTTACGGTTCTGAGAAAACACGTGGCTTCGCGAAAACCCTCTCCTTCACACCCTTCTGTATAAGGGTACCGAAGGGGAGAGTTCTGCATGGCATCTTCAGTTCCTCTTTGGAAATCGTAGAAAAAACTACTTTTCCAAAATTCGCGATTACGCACTTGTAAAAGATCAGTTTCTATATGAGTTTGTTCGTTTTTATCGTGAAAAGTCTTTGGTTTTATTCATTGCAGTTTAGTGTCTTCTTCTAAGATGGTACCCGAATCTTGTTAGTGAATTTGGACTTATTTTCTCTGTTTGAGTCATGTTCTCAGAACCAGCAGAAACCGCGTTAAGATTGTAATATTGATAAGAACGTAAAGAAACATTTATACCAATTCTTACCTGGCATTGAATGCAGGTGAATGTTCCCGAGGGCTTTTCGTGTTCAGTAATTCGGTGTTTCTCCGCTTCTTCTGGATCCTCGAACTTGATTCCACACTCTTCACACCTTCCATCATTGGAACAACCATCAGAATTCTTCTCCTCCGTCTTATAGTTCCTCTCGCCATCCCATCTTTCCCTAGAAGCGTCCCAATTCATTTCCTTCATCCACATTTCGCTTTTACTGGGCCTGGCATGTCCATACGGTGAACCTAAAATCGGCAGACCTTGTGCGTGTCTCAAATAACAGGCTTTACAAACAAACAAGAGACTCTGACTGCCACTCCCGGAATGATTAGAAGGCAAACTAACAAACTCGTCGTCATTAAATTCCCTGAGACAAAGACAGCAGCTGTGGGTTTGAGACTTCTGTTTGGGACTCGGACTCTCGGAAGGTTGTGATCCTCCATTTGATCTGAGATGATGCCTCGCATGGAGTCTGCATTCCAAGTCACTTATCAGAGTTTGTCTACATACTACACAAGGAGCGGGCAAATGGGGAAGAGAATTGTCCAGCCTCTGCTGAGGATCAACACTCTCAAGACTGTGTCTTTGAACATGTTCCAGAAAATGTGACTCGGAATGTAAAGTCCCCCGGCAAACGATACAGACATCACTTAGCTGGATTTTACAATGCTTCTGAAGTTTGTGTTCCGCTAAGGTTGCCCCTGAAGGGCAGACTTCGTCACAAATGTTGCACTTGTGACGACCACCGTGTTCGCTCGTCGCGTGCTGTATCCTAGTGTGGGATTCCAGTTCACTCCTGGAGCGGCAAACTTCACCGCAGTATGCGCAAGTCATGCTCAAAACTGATACCGACTTGCCTTGGACTTTAGCAGGCGCGTGGGCCAATTTCTTGTGAGCCTGAAGTTCAGCTTCGTTCGCAAACTCGCCCCTTTCACAGAGCTCACACTGTTGAGTATTTACATAATTGGGTCTCTTGTTGTTATCCCTCTGATTTAAGGAATTGTTGTTGCTCGACGCTGGAGAACGACCTCGTTTCCTCTGTTCCCTTGTTTCAGGAGTCTCTTCCTGAGATCTTGAAGGTCGGTGAATTCTGCCGTTTTCCCTCGGGTGACTTCTAGGATGATCGTTAGAATGATGAACCTGGGCAATGTGTCGATCGAGCAGGAATTCGACTGCAAATCCTTCTCGACAAATAGGACACCTATACAAACTCGACGAATGACTGGCCATATGGAGTTGAAGATCCAAGTCCGAAGAGCAACAAATCCCGCAAAAAACGCACCTTGGATTGGTGACACCTGGAGTGGAAGCAGGACTCCTGGGGAGAGGACTTTCGTTGACAAAGGACGGAGGTGCATGGACAGTTCTGACATGATTAGCCATCTCGGCCTCACTTCTGAAAAAGTTGCGGTTCTCTACTGGAGCATTTCCTGGTGAGTTTTCGTTGTTCGAAACTGAGCAAACGTTGCATCTGTAAATTCGACATTCCTGACTGTGTTTTACAGCAAAATGAACCTGGATCGCTACCCGGGAGTCGAAAGTGTCTCTGCAGAGGGCGCATCTGTAGAGATGGTGAGCATGCGAGTCCAACAAATGTCTCTGAAGGAGATCAGGATGTGGGTAGAACTTTTTGCAAGCACTACAAGCGTATTCCTTAGTTACTTGTCCCAAAAAATGCTGTGTCAAGTGGGCCATCATTTCCTCTCGGTCCTTGAAACTAGCGTCGCATTTTGGACATTGATTCCTTGTGGTCTCGTTTTTCTGATCAGCCTTAAGATGCCTTGCAAGGTGTTCCCTGAAAGATTCGAAGTCTTTCAGAGCAGCTCCACATTGTCCACACAACAGAGTTCCTGCTGAGTAATTTTCATTAGGCTTGAGGTGTTTATTTGTCAAATCAGCTGGTTCAAAATCTTTCCCCATCTTCCCTTGGTTTCTTGATTCCTTGGAGTTGTAGGACCCGTTCAATTTTGGGTCCCCGTATTCCCTGGCTTCCGATAATCTTCTATTATCACAATGCTGGAGGACGTAGTGTTCGGCGTACGCAGCTGCGGAGGAGCACGGAATTCCACAAAGAGGACAAACCATCAACGATCCAAAACCGTCGATTCGATGGATGGAGATCAGGTGCTCTCTGAGAGAACCAGGGGAAGGAAATTTCATGGTGCACTGTCCACAAGAGAGTCCGGAATCATAGAGGTCCTTATCCTGTAAAGGTCTCTCTTCTGTAAATTTCTTTGCGTACAAAATAACTTCTCTGTTTCTGTCAAGTCGGTCAGACTTTGGGTGATTTAATAAATCTGTTGTCTGACCTGGGGATGGCATCAGATTCTCTCCGTTGAGAATCGCCTGGTGCATGGTGTGAACGTGAAGTTGAAGCTGCTGCATGCTGGTGAAGGAATCACGGGTGCAGTACATGCAGGCTAGTTTTAAAGGCGATGATAAAATTGGTGTGCTGGAAGCACTTGCTTGAGATTTGTTGGACTTGTGATTCAGAGTTAGATTTAAACTCGGGGACGGTGAATTGGGAATGGGAGGCGATGCTGTACTATGAGAGGAGACACTTCTCCGACCAAAATCCATTTCCAATTTTGAGCTTTGGTGCTTTTTGTGCGATTGCATGTGTGATGTCAAGGCAGCTGCTGTATTGTATCCCCGCGAACATGAGGTACATTGGAAGGGCTTCTGAGTGTCGTGGGTTTTCATGTGGATTTTCAGGTGATCACTGAAACAAAAACATTTTCATTTTTCCAAAACAATTTCTTTAACAACATTCAATCTTACACGGAAAAAATATTCTGTGAAAACTGCAACGCCGTTTTGTGGAACGCACAAATAAGTGTGCTTTATGATCTACAGAAAAGTGGTTTGGGAAAAACACAAACTGGCTTGTGTTAATTCCATGAAATTCAGCAATGCGCATGCGCCACGCATGCGCAAAGAAATCAGCTGTTCGCGTTCTACATCGTGCCGTTGACATATTGTCGCATATACAGAATTGGTTTGTGTATTTCCCGAACTCAGTTGTTTAAGATCACAAGTCCCGTTTCGCAGATTGCGCAAGTAGTTTCAGTGAATTTCACAAAACATTTTTTTCCGTGTAATTGTATCATATCGTAACGTATTATAGCGATAATAGTGCATTTACTTAGAATAATATTAGTGATAATAAATTCATTATAACCAAAGAGAGAAACCGCGCCAATTCATAAGAAAAGGAGTCGGTTGCAAAAAAAGAAAAAAAAACAATCTTCGGGCTATTATATAAACGCTACGGATTTATCTACAGTTAGAATAATAATAATATAATAATAACTTTTTATATAAAAAAATAAAAATCATTTAAATCTTCCTCGGAAAACGGTATATCGGAGGGTGAGCAGGGGTCATTTATATTACTATCATTATCATTAAATAATAGGTACGGGTTTGTAGGAAGTACGCACGATCACGCACGTATCACTTAAAATTTGACTTCGTGGTTTCTCATTTACATGATCAGTTAGGATTTTTCAAAGGGGTTGTTCTTACTCGGACAATAAGAGCACGTATTTTTGCCATTTTTCCTATACTCGACACGATCGCTTTCACGCATATTTTTTCTTTTCTCTTTTTCTTTCTTTCCACAAAAATTTCATTTTTCCTTTCTTCAGCCCGTTCTGCTTTTTACCGTCATTGTGAATATTGCTTTTACATGAAATTTGGACAGAGCCAATTATTCTTCCCCCCTCCCCCCTTGTCATTCTCTCCCACACACATTCTCTCTTTATCACATTCTCACACTTTCTCTCCCTCTCTCTTGCACAGAACTAAGATATATAGACAAGAATATAACAGCGGTATAAAAAACTTTTCAACACTGAAAAATACAAATCTATCGTAAGTGACTACCATTGTTACTCTTTTCCCCCTCTCGTTTTTTTTAACATCGCGTACTTAATTTGTGTTTTTTTGCCCTTAATTACTCATTCAGTAAATCGAACGACAGAGTTCGGTCGAGATGCGCTTATAATTGCTGCCATTAAGGATTAATTTTATTATCATAGTTACATGCCGTTGTTGTGTTCGTGTAAGTGCTGTTCTTTCTGGATCACTTTTTTTTTTGTTTCAGGTGTAAACTAGACCTATTTCTGTTGTTACTGTTTCACTGTCGTGTCGTGCAAATTAGTTAATCAACTGTCGGACACGAAAGTCAATGAAAGGTTCTACCTCGCAATTGTGAAAAAAGAAAGTCTTAAAAAATTGTACAACTTTTATGTGAATTAAGTTTTTCATGAGGTAGAGACCTCCGCTCGAAGCTAAAAAGAGCGGGACTTTTGTCCCCGAAAGTAATTCAGTTACATTCCCTTTACGGTCTGTCAGAATATATTAGATATTTTAATCATTATTATCAATTATATATTAGTACTTTATATATAATATTTATATTTATATATATATAATAGTCATTATATTATATATATACTATGCTTTATCACACACATTACAAAGGAGGTGAAGAATCACACCTAACATATTGTTATTATTTTCTTGTTTTTTGTCATACTGATCACGCGTGCAACGCGTCAAGAGTGCTTTCATTCGTGTGTCGTTTTGAGTGCTTGTCGATGTCTGTATGTTTTGTGTGTATTTGTTTATTTTATTTCAGAGTACTTTTGATAACTGTGTGTCGATATCAGAGAAGTTTTGATATCTTTTCGTGTGGATATCAGAGGAGTTTTGATATCTTTTTTTTGTGTCGATATCAGTTCTTTTGACATCTTTGTGTGGATATCACACGGAGACAAGAGAATAGTAGATTCTACAATGACAAGGAATTTAACCGACACAATACGTGTTGAGTAAAATATTTCTGTAGGAATTTGGTAGTGGCGCCGTCTATCGTCAGTAGGATATACGTCCTGTTGAGTAAGATTCACCTCTATGTTAGATTCAGTCCTCTCTGCTGAGTAAATTTGACAGCAGATGCGTCACTTTCGTTGGCCCCTGGATCAGCCGGAGATTCGCTGTACGCGGGGCCAACGAAATTCACGCGTAACCCCTTTTGATCGCAGGCGGTTCAATTCGTGTTGTCAGGCCAGAACTAAAAAAACTGTTGTGTAAATTCCACTCTCTTCCGCATATAATCTACTATTCCCTTCTGTCCATGCAGAGTACTTTTGACATCTTTTTTTGTGTGGATATCAAAGTACTTTGATATCTTTTTTTTGTGTCGATATCAGAATAGTTTTGATATCTTTTTTTGCGTCGATATCAGAGTTCTTTTGACATCTGTTTTTGTGTGGATATCAAAGTACTTTTGATATCTTTTTTGTGTGTTGAGTACTTTAGGTTATCTTTGTTTGAAAATTTATTTTTGTGAAGATATCAATTTATTTCCGTGTGGATGTTCATGTATCTTTTGTGTGGATGTTCATGTATCTTTTGTGTGAATGTCCAAATATTTTTGAGTGGATATTACATGTTTATGCAAACATCTATTTTTGTGTGGATATCAATGTAATTTCTGTGGATTTTAACCGTTTTTGTAAATATCAATGTAGTTTCTATAGATATTAATATCTTTTTTATGGATGTCAATATCGTTTTTATGAATGTCAATATCATTCTTGTGTACATCAATATCGTTTCTGTGGGTGTGAATATCGTTTCTGTGTAAATCAATATCATTTTTTGTGAATGTAAATATTGTTTTTGTGGATGTCAATGTCGTTTTTGTGGATCTCAATGTCGTTTTTGTGGATCTCAATATCGTTTTAGTGAATGTCAATATCGTTTTTGTGAATGTCAATATTTTCTGTGGATCTCAATATCGTTTTTATGGATATCAATCCAGTTTCTGTGGATATCAACATGTAGTATCTGTGTGGATTTTTGTGTTCACGTCTCACGAATTTTTTTCTTTCAACAACGCTTCTCTGCAACTCCCAATTCACACACTCAGATTCGCAAGCTCGAAATCGCAAATCCCGCTTTTTTTTGTGCGAAAATCGTTTTTGATATGTGGGTGTCACGTGACGTGGAATTTCGATTCTGACAAGAGAAGTAGAGAGTCGTTGTTTCTTGCGTTGATTTTGCAGAAAAACTATTTCCTACCAACATCACCCCGAAAAAGACGTGATTTTTCCCCGAATCCATTTTTTCCTATTTACTCTTGAAAACCTTGAACCGAAAAATTCTTTCACAAATTTACTTTCCATTAAAAATATTAATTTACAAATCGATTAAAAAATCATTTGCGAATTCATTTGCAAATCCATTGGCGAATTTATTTGCAAATTCATTTGCGAATTTATTTACAAATCTATTTTCAAATTGACTTGTGATCCATTTGCAAATTTATACACAAATTGAATTAAAAATTTCTAATTTTTGAAATCTGTTGTGATTCAATGTTCGAAAGTTATTGTTTTGTAAAAATAAAAAGCTTTGAACTCTAAGTTTGATTATTGCCAAAATTGTTAATATTGTAAATTTTTCTACCTTTATGTTTTGCACTGAGAGAAAAGAATTCGTGAAACAAGAATAAAAATATACTTATAACTTATTCTTGTTTCAAGAATATTTTCGATTCGTTATAAGAATTGTTATGCTTCAAGAATACATATTCTAGGTCCGAATCTAAGAATAAAGTAGATTAGATCCAATGCATTTTTGCATTGAACCAAGAAAACTTTTTTCTCAGTGTGAAATTCGTTTCTGCAGTTCTTTTTCGGGGTAATTTGAAGAATTGAAAAGACGTGAGAACGCTTGATGTTTAATTTGAATGCGTATTATTTTAGCATCATTTAGACCATAGAGCATGAGCAAGGATACAGTAAACAACAGGACACTTCGATTCTTTGTGAAGCACTACCCCGAAAGCAGTGTTCACACTTTCTTACACGACGTCTAGAACAGTTTGATTCACGTATGAAAACAGCACCGCTTTTGTCATCGGTACTAGACTTTATAAAAAGCACGATAACACAACTGAGATTGTTTTTTTTTTTTATAACTACATATTTATATTCATATTAAAAAGGTACGATCGTAATTTCGAATATAAGAACACGCACGTAGTGTGCTTGCGAGTTTTGTGTTTGTGTTTTTGTATCGTGTTATAGTACTAAAAAAACAGCCGTTCATTTTTTTAAAAAAATTCTACACGAATTTTTGCCTTCGCACAGAAATTTCTTTCATGAAAAGGAAAATGTTGAAAAATACATTCGTAATTTAAAAAATACATTCATAATTTAAAAAATACATTCGTAATTTAAAAAATACACTCGTAATTAAAAAAATACATTCGTAATTTAAAAAATTTGTAATTTACAAAATAAATGTGTGACTTTAAAAAATGTGTAATTTACAGAATAAAGTTGTAATTTAAAAAAGCCTAGCATTTTGTACAAAATTTTAATTCTAGTTAAAAAGAGGATGAGACAGAAAGTGTAGAAACGATACAATCACAGTTTGATTTAAAAATATCTTTGGGATAATTATTAGTTATTATAATATAAAAATAAAGGGGCAAACGGCTGGTATTTTTAGTATAAAAGTGGGTACTAAGATTTGAACGGGTTCGGAAATACCCGGAGTACGTCATAAAAATTAGACAAATTTCACTAGAAAAATCGGTCGAGAGTCTACGTCAACGTCAACGGCGGTCAAGTATTGAATATAATGCTACTCTCTATATAATATATATTATTTATAATATGTATATCAATATATATTTTTTAATTATCAATTGATTTAGGTGAATTGGTACCTAGGTAAGTTTTGCTACAATTATACCGATCGGCGTGTGTCGCGCTTTTGTGTTTTTCTGTATACGTGTTATATGTTCGTGTAGGTGTGTCCTTCCACGTTATAATTTTGTTTTCCCCTTAAATCGAAATATCGAATTGTGATGTATGAAACGTACACGAACAAATCGCGCTGCAGGAGAAATTCAAGCGTGCTCGTCCATTAATGCGAGTTCACGCCATTTATACGAATTATTATATTTATATTACGTACAATATATATATTTATAAATTCAACCGTAAATTTACGGCAAATTTTTCTTTCCTTTTTTTAATTGCTGATAACTCCGATCATGAATTTATTTATTTAAGGCGGACACGCGATGAAAGCTGAATCAAATAATCAAAAAAGCAGAATTTCTGTGAATCAAAGCGGTGACTGAAAATTAATCATCGCCTTGAATTCACGTTTACACTTTTTTATTTGCTTTCCCCATTCATCGCTTTTTGTCCTTATTTTTTTTTTTTAATTCTCGCGCGTCACGTGAAAGGTCGTAACTCGCGTTAAAATTGCACTAACTAATGCTCGCTCTTTTTTTGCACGCCTCATTGTACTATTGAATTTTCGAATATTCCTTAAAACTACGTGATCTGTGAGTTGCTCTTAAAACACTAAAAAACAGGACAAACACACAAACGACAATTTTCGCAAAAAATCAGTTCATTAAACAATTTTAAGGCCTAAAAATCAAATTTACATCTAGAAGGTTCGAATTTTCGTTTGGGAGAAATTTCGCCTAGACATTCAGTCTAGAAATTTAGTCTAGCA
Source organism: Ganaspis sp. Gsp50 (assembly GCA_011057455.1). Lineage (NCBI taxonomy): Eukaryota > Metazoa > Arthropoda > Insecta > Hymenoptera > Figitidae > Ganaspis > Ganaspis sp. Gsp50. Next base: position 7,642 of record WNHD01006098.1, on the reverse strand, counting down.
ATTTTGTCTAGAAATGTAGTCTAAAAATTTAGTCTAGAAATGTAATGTGTACATAGAAAATTGAAAGTAGAAAATTGACACTAAAAAAATTTTAAGCGTCTAAAAAAATGTTGGTTAAATGTTAATAAAAAAAATTTTAAGTGTCTAGAAATGAAATTTGTGTCTAAGAATTAAATTTACACCTAAGAATTAAATTTACGTAAAAAAATTAAATTTATGTAAAAAAATTAAATTTGAATCAAAAAATAAATGCTTCTAAAAATAAAATTTACAACTAGAAATTAAGTGGGATCAAATTCCATAATATTAGTGAGAAAAGAATATTTTATTCAATTTATTTACGAAAAAATATAAATCATGACTGCAATTTAAATAACCACAGCGAACAATGTGAATTAATTAACTAAAGAATAAAAATTTCACGCTAACAATAATATCGATTTAAAAAGAATTTTTTTCACAAATCACCCGGTTTTTCAGCCGGATTATCTTTGCTAATATTGCACGATTTTGGCTCGCGACTTGGCGATTAATTTACAGCGTCGATATTCGCCATTGCTTCCTATTATTTTGTATATTGAGAGCGTATCGCATTTTTCTCGTCGAGCAGTGATTACCGTGAATCGAAGGGAGAAGCTAAAGTTCACGCGAGACTTTTCTAATTCTTTCCTTCGTCTCCGGCATCTAATCGCCACCTACGTCTATGGTGGCGTCAGTTATATACAAAAAGGAGACCAAAAAAATAAATATATATGTTTATATATATATATATATGTATATATAGATGTGGAGATTACTTTGTCTTTCTCTTAAACCTTACGGGTCCATATTGCGGATTTCTCTCCGTGTTATGTTGTTTGCGACTGTCTATGAAAACGTGTTAATTGAAAAATTCTTGTGTTAAAGAGTTTTGTATTAAATTCAAAAATGTTTCTTTAATGTCTGTGTAAAGGTGTGTGTTTCGCATCGGTTATAATATACGTATATCGTGCTTCAGAAGCGTCAACTTGTCCCGGCTTGGGAAGAAACACGACACAACACGTTCTCGACTCTGTTTTCTAATTAATTAGAATAGTTGTCCCACTGGACAGTGTTTTTTTTTAATTTGAACTACGCGATTGCATTCGTTTGATTATATACACCGAGAGAAGAAATCGTGGTTAAGAGTGCGCATTCGAACGCTGCTACACGGGCAGGTAGGTTTTACATATTTATGTACAAAAGAAGCCCCATTCTTGAGGTTGATGACGAGCGGGCTCAAGGGTGTATCTTTTCCTCGCTCTGAGACCTGCACCGAGAGTTTTTGCTTTTTATTTTTAATTTTAGCTTAAAGTACGATGGATTCGTTTGCTTATTGTCGGCGTCTCGATTTTGGACACCCTTATCCTCGATCCCTCTCCCGAGCCTCGGATTTAGGTAGAAAAAAATACAAAAATAAATCGTTGATCCGAGTGACATCATTGGGCCAAACTCGGAGAAAAGTTCTGAAAAATTCGAATGTGAGTCTAATACTCGAGAGGTATTAGAGTAACGTTCAAATAAACTCTGCGATTATAACAAGCCAAGCCAAATCTTTGCCTCCATTGTCTGATCTGGACGCGCCCACGAAAGCCGCTCTCACACTGCTAGTTTAAGAGTTAAAACACTGTCTACCATAGCAAAAATTTGGACAAAACTTTTATAAAAGTAGGACACGAAGCAACGATAACGCCGGCTTTTAGTGAGAGCGTCCGAGGATCGAGCCTCTGGATGTCAAAATCGGTGAGCATCGAGGATGCTCCGTCTCGTACCTTATGTTTGCCTAGAGCTTCCTCGTGTTTCGGATCTTTCGAAATAGCTTTCGAATGCGACCCGTGACTCGTCTTATCTGGCTTGAAGAAAGATCTAAAAAAAATCTATCATTCGTTATCGGAAAGTATACATCTGCCTTTGGCAAATGTCAAAAACTACGAGATAGTAGCAAAAGTCCTCTATCCTAAATGAAAATAGATCGTTTTTTTTTGCGTCATTAAAGTCAAGGACGATTTAACGAATTCCTACGTTTCTCTACTCTACGGATCATTTCTACCTGTACCAATGGGAGATTGAATCCGAAGATTTCTCGCAGTAATGAGGAAAGAGTTGTAGAGCCTTTATCAAAACTCGATACTTGCAACGGAACGCAATTATTGCTTTTTGATAAGAGAGATCAACTCTTGTTCCTTTTAGCGAGTGATATTTGCTTCCGAGGAAGCGTTGGCAAATGGGTCTCTTTCTTCAGGCAGAAACCTTCAAACACCGGATGCTCTCTGAGGGCCGGTGAAAAATAATTATCGATGAATTTATCCCCTAAAAGGTCGCCCCTCGCGTTAAGAATTCAACTATCATTGACCTCCTCTTCTCGCGAATTCTTGCCTCGAGAACAAGATTGGTAAAAAAAAATCCTCTTTTCACATTTTCCCGCGTATGACTTGACGCGGGCTAAACATGTTTTATAATTAACGTACCTATGTAACGCAGTTAATAAAGATTCTTAGGTGCTAGAAACTGTGATACAGAGAATTCTTCTAATACACAGCGATAAAGCGTGGGTTTTCCATTTATCGATTAATAACACTCAGACGCGCTCGAGAGCGTGTTTCGTTATTTCCTATATATTATTATTTTCTTTAGTTCTCTCCCTCTCCCCCTTTCCCTCCTTACTTTCTTTACTCTTCTCCTCCTCTCCCCCCCCCCTTATTTTCCAATTTTTCCATCTATTCTCTTTTCCCTAAAACATCTCTTTAATCTTTTCTAAACTTTTTTTCTTTTTTTTCTTTAAGCTCTTCCAATCAATTGCTTCTTCAATCTTTTCCAATTCTTTCTTTCCTTTTTCCTATTCTTTCTTTGATTTTTCCTATTCTTTCTTTGCTTTTTCCTATTCTTTCTTTGCTTTTTCCTATTCTTTCTTTGCTTTTTCCTATTCTTTCTTTGCTTTTTCCTATTCTTTCTTTGCTTTTCCCTATTCTTTCTTTGCTGTTTCCTATTCTTTCTTGCATCCTTTACAATTTATTCTTTTTTTAATTTGTTTTTTTTCAATTTGTCTTTATCTGTTTGTATTTTTCAATTTCTTTTTTCTTTCCCGATTCGTTTTTTCTTGTTTATTTTTAATTTGATCTTTTATTAGTTTTTTCTTTATTATTTGTCGTTTTTCTCTTTTGAATTTTTACCAATTTTTTTTGAAGCTAGTCTATTATTTCAAGTATTTGTTGATCGTTTCAAATACATCTTACAACTATTATCCTTTTATTAGTTTGTTTCTTACGTTAACAAAGATGAAGGAAAGAATTGTTTCGAGAAAGATTGAAGAAGGCTACGATCGTGTAATCTCATCTCGCTGAAATCTCACTTTACTTTCGATTGTTTTCATTTTTGTCAAGAATTAAAACAGTTGAAAATAAAGTGAGATTCAATGAGATGAGATTACATAATCGAGACCCTGATCTCTTTAACAAAGAGAATTTCTTGATCCGAGTGCAAAGAGCTTCTTCGACAAAGAAAAGAATTTTTTGTACAAAGATCAAAGAATTCTTTTAACGAGGTTCAAAGAATTTTTTTAACCAGGATCAAAGAATTCTTTTAACGAGGTTCAAAGAATTTTTTTAACCAGGATCAAAGAATTCTTTCAACGAGGATCAAAGACGTTTACAATGAAGCGAAAAAAAAAAGTTGTTGAAAAAGATTAAAGAGAGAATTTCTCGAAGATCATAGAAGTACCCTACCCAATTTGAAAGAATAGTTCCTGATTTTTCAAGACGATCGGAAGCTCCTGAGCGAGCTGTTTTTATAATCGCATTGAAGATTGTATCGATCGTTTTGAAAAATCGAGGAATAGAAACTATCTGCCTGGATGTTTTTTCTCGAGAGAATTATACGCCGCATATAGTTGACAGAGAATTCTCGAACGTAAATCATTACACGCGATCTTGATCAGGACAAGCGGTCCGACGGGGTACAAGAATTCAATTAACGATATACGGGTTTCTATCCACCTGACGTGTCCATGATTGACGTCTGGTCACTCGATGATCCAGCTTCCTGAACTTGTCTCTTGAATTTGGTTTGAATGGGTATCCAGTGTAAGATGATTCAGTTCAAACCAGAGGGAGCAGAGGAAGATCTTGGGTTCCTTGCTTGACGGGTTTTTCTTGCGAGTAAAATCGGTGGTAGTAGGGGTAGTAATGGAGTAATAGTAGTAATAGTTTCGTAGCATATTAGTGGTAGTAGTAGAGTAGTAGTAGTAGTTATAGTAGTAGTAGTAGAAGAGTGGAGTAGTGACAATCGAGTAGTAGTACTTGTGGCTGGGTAAGGTGGGTAAGGTATAATGGGTTCGGGCAATTGTAGAAGTGGTAGTTAATTAGCTAGAGCCGCGAGGTAATTAGGGGCGACGCAGTTGGGGTTAACACCAGCGAAAAGGCACGGCGCGAGGCCGATCCGCACCCTCCTTCACTAGAGGCTTGTGGAACTCTCGTCCTGGTCGGGAGTGAATTGTTGCCCAACAGTGCTCGCAGTAGTACTGAAAACAAACAAAAAAACTCATTAATACCACTGAAATTTCGAATCGAAAAAGTATTCGCACTGTCAAAAAAAACTCGTAAAATAAAAACCCTTCTTTCACGCATTATCTAAACATTTGCAATTTATCACGAAAAATTTTGATCCAACTAACTCTTTTGTGACTATTTTTTCTATAAAATTAACTAAGTGGATTTTTATCATCAGAATTTTTCAGAAAATTCTATATTTTATTATTGTTATAATTCTGTTTTATAATTAATTTATATTGTATTATTAATTTGAGTTGCATTATTAATTTAAGTTGCATTATTAATTCAAGTTGCATTATTATTTCAAGTTGCACTATTAATTTGAGTTGAATTTGCATTATTAATTCAAGTTGCATTATTAATTCGAGTTGCATCATTAATTCAAGTTGCATTTTTAATTTAAGTTGCATATTTGAAAAAAAACCCACATATAAAATGTTCATTAACAATTTTAGCGTGCAGTTGTTGTTTGTAAACAATTGAGTTTTGAAACGTCTTTAATCGAATTAATAATTGTTATGAATTTAAAGTGGCGATGATTTATTATGTTAGAATGGATTTATTATGTTAGAATCAACTTATTATGTTAGTTTATTTACTTTATTACAATACGACCCTGATGGTCTTGACAGAAGTGTAGAACTTTATTATTCATTAAGAGTAAATAGCAAACAAGGCCGATTTCAAAGAATAAATATTGTTAGAGGATTATAAGTACTGGTGTTTATGTAATCAACAATACAATTCTTTTCAATATGAAATCATCTCTTAAATTACCGCTTTTAATCAATTATCAACGAGAATATCCAAAGGCTATTCTTAATACTGTTGAAAAAAAGAATTGCAAGCAAAAATGCAATGTTTACCGAAATTATTTCTCTTACTGTATTTATTTCTCTTACTGTTTTCTTTTCTCTTAATGTATCTCTTTTTGTATCTCTTACTGTATCTCTTTTTGTATCTCTTACTGTATCTCTTTTTGTATCTCTTACTGTATTTAATATAAATACAATAAATGTATTTTAAAAAAAATATTTCTAAAATTATTATTTACTTCATTACTATAATCATTACTGTAATATAAAATACGGGTTTCGATAAATGAAGAAAGAATTCAAAATAAAAGTAAAAGAGCTTGTAACAATAATATTTGTATGATATTTTTGTAAATATTCATAAGAATTTATTTCAATAATAAGTGAACTAAAATATTTTATTCATTTGAGTCTCCCTGTTGTGATGAATATTCATTAACAATATCTTTGATAGCGAAATGTAAAGAGTGTTAAAAATGAAAAACTACATAATTTTAATATACAACTAGTTTCATTTGCACAGTTGCATTTGCACAGTTACATTTGCACGTAAATAATGTATACTATTAAAGAAAATAAGATTTAAATTATAGAAATTTATATTGCAAAAATTAAAAATTATAATTTTATTGCAAAAAATTGTGTTTATTTAGATTCCATCTAGATAAAAAAAAAGTTAAACAATTTTTTTACAAAAAAACATGTTTAAAAACTTATTAGTTTTAACAAGAATATTTTATTGTGACAAATACAATCTTCCAGTTTCAAAAAATATCTACAATTTCATCTGCATTTTGTCCATTTGAGGTCAATTTTTGTCTGTATCTATATTCCCTAGCTTGTATATTTGCTCCATTCTCTTTTTTCTGTTCTAAATAAGATCTTTTTTATTTTAGAAAAGAATACTCTTTTGTCTGAGGAAAGAAAGAAAAAAGCTGAAAGAATTCTGAGATAAGGTTAAAGGTAAAAGGAATGTATTGATTATACCTGAAGGCAGGTAACGTTGGCGCAGAAGAAGGGAGCGAATTTTCCTCCGCAGCGTTGACCTTGACATTCGTCGCACATCTGATCGTCCAAGACATAAGGCTTGACTTCGACCTAGGAAGATTGAAGATTAGATAATTTTTCTCAACAACAAGGGTGCTTCTAAAAATATTTCCAATCCTATTATACATATATTATCATGAAAAAGACTACTTTTCTCATTCCTTGGCTTTTCTCGTCTAAAATAAGTTCAAGCGATTCCATTTGGAAAAGTTAAGATAAAAGGAATCCAGGGACAAAGATATTTAAATTCCGAAGGAATCAAAGTTTCAAGGTACTTAAGGTATGAGGTAATTAAAGCTAAAGGTTTTCAAGGTTTGAGGTAATCAAAACTAAAGGTATTCAAGGTTTGAGGTAATCAAAGCTAAAGGTATTCAAAATTTGAGGTAAAAAAAACTTAAAGTATTCAAGAATTGAAAGAAACAATGTTTGGAGTATTTAAATTTTGAAAGAAAAAGAAAAACAAGGAATGTGGGTTTGAAAAATTCAAGGTTTGACTGATTCAATTTTATGCAAGTGTTCAAGAATTGAGGGAATTGAAAATTGAAGTATTCAAAGTTTGAAGGGGTCAAGAATTGAAGAATTTAAAGTTTGAAAAAATTAACAATTTAAGTATTCAAAGTTTGAAAGAATCAATAATTAAATTATTCAAAGTTTCAAGAAATCAATAAATGAAGCATTCAAACTTTAAAGAAATCCACAATTTAAGCATCCAAACTTTGGAAGAATCAATAATTGAAGTTTTCCAAGTTTGAAGAATTGAAGCATTGAATTATTTAAAGTTTCAAGAAATCAATAACTGAAGCACTTAAACTTTGAAGAAATCAAGAATTGAAGTATTTAAAGCTTGAAAAATGTATTTATTCCAAGTTTGAAGAAATCAACAATTGAAGTAATTAAAGTTTGAAGAACTTATTTATTTCAAGTTTGAAGAAATCAACAATTTAAGTACTTAAAGTTTAAAGAAATCAATAATTGAAATATTCAAAGTTTGAAGGAATCAAGAATTGAAGTATTCGAAGTTTGAAGGAATCAATAATTGAAGTATTCGAAGTTTGAACAGGATGTCTACTAATTTTGCCGAATAAAATTCCCGGTTATTTCCCGGTTTTTTCCCGATTTTTCCCGATTTTTCCAAGTTAAAAATATTAATTTCTTCTTTTATTGAGATCAAAAATAACAAATTCCAATCTATTTCAGAAACTTTCGTTCGTAATA
>WNHD01006097.1:0-12473 GCA_011057455.1 Ganaspis sp. Gsp50 | reverse complement strand
CTATACTTGATTACACTGTACAAAAATATAATAAAAAAGTCAAATATTTAGTTTGTAAAAGCACGAATAATAAGCAGACGATTTGAAGGCGTGCAGTTACCAGGCGGCCATTTTAATTTTTTTTTTTTTTAAATAATAAAAAAGTTATGCTACTTACAAGGTTTTTTTTTTAAATTTCGAAAAAACGATGTTTACGACTTACAGAATTGAAATCCTTCTAAGTCAATAAAAAAAATTTTTTCAGCAAAACAAAAAAATACGTATCGTCTAATTTTATTTAAAAAACAATATTTTGTAAATAAAATTTATTTTTAGCTCCGACCATATCCAGCCTGCCTGATTTGAAATGAATTCAGTCCATACATAAAAATTATAACATTACAAAATACTTTTATTTCTAAAAATTCATTGTAGTATTAACATGCAATACACTTGTGCACATATTTTAAATAAAAATACAAAAATTAAATATTTTTACATAAAAAATGTATTTTCTCAAAAACAGCTAAATGAAAATTTTTTGTTTCTTTTGAAAAACACTTAAGAAAGTGTCAAGATTTAATGCATGGAAATACATTTACACATTTGGGTTAAAAAATGTACTTTTAGTACTTTAAAATACAAAAAATAGATTTTTTAACATAAAAAATCGGTTTTCTCCAAAACGGCACGATGGAAGATTCTGGTTTCTTTTGCAAAACACTTAGCATAGTGTCCAGATTCAATATATGGAAAGACATTTACAGTGAGAAGACCTTTTGGTTAAAATGGTTTAAAACCCACCGTGCATCAGGACACTTGCGCGCAACTCAATATGAAAACATACATTCACACAATTAATGATTTCGCTGGAAGTAGAACAGCTACAAAGATGTTCAAAATACAATTTGAAAGCTTACTAAATTCTGTGTAAAATGAGTTATTAGAAGATAATCCCAGAGATACATTTTGAATTATGAAGTGAGAAAGAAAGGCACAAAATTATAAATTTGTATCATTTTCTTCTCTTAAATTTAACGCCTGTAAAAATCCAGGAAAATATAAATAAAAACATTTTTGAAATGCAGAAGTCTGAGTTCCTAATTCTGCTTTAAAATAAGCTTTAAGAAATAAAAAAAATGATAATTTGTTACCGAGTTACGGCTAAAAATGTAGAGACATGTTTAGTAAGTTCACCGACTGAAAAAATCGACTTCATGCGTCAGAGAACGGTTCGGCCTATCTGGACATTTTCAATGATAAATCGATAACGGATAAACATTTTTATTTTTCTAAGTCTTATTTTAATGATAGAATGCATAAGCTTTAAATTGAGACTTTTAAAAATGAAAAATGTTTATCCGTTTTCGATTTATCATTGAAAATGTCCAGGTAGGCCGGACCGTTCCCTGACGCGTGAATTCGATTTTCAGTCCGTGAACTTACTAAACATGTCTCTACACTTTTAGTTGTAACTCGGTAGCAAATTATCATTGTTTTGTTTTCAATAGCTAATTTTAAGGAATTTTTCGTGCGAGAACGGTTTTCTTACAAATCACGTGAAACTTTGTATTTAGAAGAAACATAGTCCTCTTTATCATTCCTTAAAATTTGGCATTAATCTGACGTTTGGAAGTCGAGATATTTAATTTCAAAATTTGCAATTTTTCATAGGATCTTCATCGAACACCAGAAAACTGAAAAACTGTACAATTTTCTTAATTTCTCTGAAACAACTCTTACGATGATAATGAAAAAACTGTGCGTAACGAATATAAATGTTTCTGATCAATTAAAATTAGAATTTTTATAAGTTGACGTCTAGTTTAAGAAATATAAATAAATAAAATTTGATTTTATAACCTCTTTTTTGGAAAGACTACGTTTGGCAGTTGAAGAAGTGTCAACAGTGCCGCAAAGAACAGTAAAGAAATTTGTCACATAAAATTGCGTATGCCTTTTACAAATTGTATCATTGGTGAAAATGAGCGGGATTATTTAAAATAGCTTTAAGAAAATTCCCTTGAAACTAATCGCGCTCATTTTAACCAATGAAAAATATTTGAAAATGCTATGTTTTCAGGACTTGCATTTCGTCAACTGTGTATGTATTAGTATTTAAATGTATACGATAATTGTATGTATTTTTCACAGGAACGTATCAAAAAGGGCCAAATAATTATTGAAATAAAATTATTAATATTTGCTATTTCATTGCTCTATTGCAAAGGTTTTCAATTATTAAGTGAAATTATTAAAGCAAATAACAATTCTAAAGTATTTAATTTACATTAAGTTTAAAAATGGAAAGCAGATATTACAGTGTCTCTTAACCTCAATTTTGGTACATCCGTGTAGCACGAGAAATACACCGAAGCTCATTGATGCTGTCCACATTTTCGATTGTGCGCATCAAAAAGTCAATATAAATATCGCTGCGCTGTATCTTAAAGGAATGAAAACATTAATGAGCTTGGGTGTACCTTAAAACAGAATTAGGAACCTCAAAACTGAAAATTAAATGACATATTCAAATCACTTGTCACATTGTGACAACTGAAAATCTGTTATACAATGTGTTCAATGCAGCTCACGGATAGAATTTAATTTACAGAAAAATTAATGTCCTGCTTATTTTTAATTGTTGTTTTTAATGTTTTTCTTCTTACGTCTGTTCTTGATAATTCAACCTTTCATTTGAGCCTAAAACCAAGATAGTTGTACAACTCAAAACATTTTTATTAAAAATTAAAACTACTCATAAACGTGCAATTTAGAGTTTTTGACATTAATTTCCAAAAAAAATTAGACGTGATAGAGCATTTTTCTTTGCGGATTCGTAATCAGCGTGAAAAACTCTTTCGAAAGCAATGTGATTGAATCGAGGGGCAGAAATGAAATCCAATTTTGTTGGACAGTGTTATCTTTTAAAGTGTAAAAAGTGTAAAAAGTTAAATAATAATTTGCGATTTTTTTGTTGATATGCACATTTGTTTAAAATAGTGTCAAATCGGGTTAAGTGGGAAATCGCTTGTCGGGTGAAGTGGGAAGTGTAATTTACTATAAACTAAGTGCAGCAATTTAAAATTTCAATAAGAAGTTCATATAAATTTATTTTATACAGATTATTATACAGTATTATAGTTATCTTTACTTTATCACACTACCTAGTGCCGCATTGAGATATTTTTATAGAGAGATATTTTCATTTTAATTATAATTAAATAATAACTATTATATATTATTATGATCGTAAGAAATGAATAATATTGATTTAATACTTTTTGGACAATTTTTTAAAACAACTTTTCTCTATTTCCCACTCCACCCGACAATTTCCCATTTCACCCGACATTAAATTTTTCTTAAAAATTCATAAATTGGTGTATTAACTGACATTTAATGTGCAACGATGCATAGAAAAGGATAGTTGAGATCATGCACAAGTATAAAATAATTAATACTTATAGAAATTTAGCTCTTAAAAACTTTTATGATCTCAAATTCAGAATTATTCCGACTCTCTCAGAATTATTCCGACAGAAATATACCCGACTCTCTTCTACATATTTATAAGTTTTTGTCTTTCTTTCTTATTTTATAATTCAAAATATATTTAACGGATTATCTTCCACTACCATTCATTTTTTGCAGAATTTAATAAGCTTTTAAACAATTTTTTGAATTGCTGTTCTTTTTTTTTTTAATCTATTTAGCTGTTCCAATTCCATCGAAAATTCTCATAGAGAATTTTTTTTTGCAAAAAGTAACTTTCAACCGATTTAAGAAACTATTATTAAAAAATGAGAATTTTAAAATTTATAATTATATAAATTGAATTTTATATGTCACAAATAGTTCATAAGTAACAATATTTTTATAAATTTCTGTTAAAATAAATATTTTATATACGTCAGTCGATTCGTTTCTTACTGATAAATAATTTTCTTGAAGGAGCTACCATAAAAAAATGATAATTTTATGAGTTTTAAATTACAAAAATAATCAAATATTGTAATTTACTCTATCGATTCTTGGTAAAATATGTACTTTATTTAAATCCATTGATTCGTTTTTTAATGCAGACAATTTTTCCAAGAAGAACTGCCATTAAAAAATCAAAATTTTGAAAATCATATCACTGAATATTATTTTAAATGTCAAAAGTCATGAAAAATTATCAATCATTTGATCAGTTCTTGGTAAAACATGAACATTTTATAGGTCAATAAGTTCGTTTTTTAATGTAGCAAATTTTTGCAAGAGGATCTGTTATTAAAAAATAAAAATTTTAAGTTATATTATAGAATGTGATTTTAAATGTCAAAAATAATAGAAAATTGTCATTTACTTCATCAATTTTTGGTGTAATATATACTTTATATATGTCAATTGATTCTTCTCGATGCAAGGAATTACATTTTTCCATTAATTACTTCAGTTTTAAAAAGAAAAATAATTTTATGCAAATAACCATATTTTTTTAAGAAAAAGTGTTCTAAAAAAATTTGATTGAGAATGTCAAAAAATCCTTACATACGAATCTTGATATTCATACGTATAAAAACTTCACACGATTTTATTAAAATCGGTCAAATCGTTCTCCAGATATCTTGGTGACAAAAGTATCATAGAATGGGACTTTAAGTGTCAAAAATGATAGAAAATTATTATTTACTAAACCAATTCCTGATAAAATATATACTTTATATAGGTCAATCGATTCGTCTTAATGCAATGAATACAATATAATCTGTACTTACTTCAAATTTTAATTAGGGAAAAAATTTCATGTAAAAAACCGGATTTTTTAAAAAAAAAATGGTGTAAAAATTCGAATAAGAATTTCTGAAATTCCCTACATACAAATCTTGATACTCACGAGAATAAAAGTACACTAAATTTTATGGAAATGGGTCAAAGGTTAATGTTAACATAATTAATTTATTACAACTATTAATAGTTTTTTATGCATTTGTTTATTTTTTAGCCATGTGGACTGCGAATAAATAAAAAAAAATCATCCGATTCAAAGAAAATTAATTTTAATGCTATGATCGAAGCTATTAAAAGATGTTCGGTAGAAAAGCAGTCCGCAAAGTCGACTGCTAGAGAGTATTCTACACCTCGAACCACTCTGCAGCGTTATGTAAAGAAAGAGAAAGAAGAAGTTGATGAACTCGGAGCCGTTGACGATGACCGTTTGTTGGATTTCATGCGTGGATGTAATCAGCGTGTGCCATCGAATCAGGTAAATTAATATTCTTGTACTTTCTTTGCGTGGTGTTGAAGAGTATTGGTTAATTATTTGAATTTCATTCTAAAGGTTTTCTCGACAGCCCATGAGAATTATAACTCTGCTTGCGTACCTGAGAACAAACGTCATTGAATCTCGTAAAAGCTCGTAAAATCATATTCCAGCTTCTCGCATCTATAATATGGACAAATCAGGCTTTTCGACCGTTTCAACGAAAATTGGTCAAGTAATAGCCATGAAAGTCATACAACGTGTTGGTAAGCTGGAGTTTGCTGAACAAGGCACCATGATTACAATGGAATTGACCATCGACGCGAATGGAAAGAGTTTGCCACCCTTTTTCTTGTTTTCAAGAAAAAAATGCAATCTAATTATACTTTCTTGACAATGTCACTGAAGGATCCGTTTGGCAAATGAATCTGGGTGGATGGCTCAGCCAGAATTCGATTAATACATGCAGCATTTCGTCAAGTTCGCCAAGCCAACACAAGCTTCTCCTGTTTAGCTGCTTCTGAACAATCACTATAGACACCTATCAATAGAAGCGCTCGACATTGCCGTTGCAAATGGGATACATATCCTTTCATTTCCACCGCACTGCAGCCTTGGTTTCAGCCTTTGGATGTTTCTGTGTTTGGACCAGTAAAGAAGTGCTAATAAGATATGTCAATGAATCGTCTGTATTCCATTTACTTGGACTCATACGTGAAGAAAACGTTGAGAATATTCGATATTATCATGTAAGAGAATCTTCTCAATTTTGTTTAATTCTTTCGAAATTTCACGTCTTCGTTTGTGTCATTGCTGTCCTTGGAAATGCATCATCTTCCCGGCTTAATCTGCAAAACGCTTGATTTGGCATTGACACGGAAAGCAATCAAATCTGGCTTTCGAGCAACGGGTATCGTGCCTTTCGATCCAGACATTTTTAGTGAAACTGATTATGTTGAAGCCGTTGAGCATGAAGATGACGAAGAAAAAAATTGGGCGAGGATGATCAACGCTGCATTGTGGTATCGCCTAATCCGATTATTAGATCAGGCCACGTCGAAAAAGCTCCTATAACACCAAAGTCATCTACTTCTTCCGTTTCCCGCTCCACGTCAGTGAACAGCCTTTCTATTTTTAACGAAGTTGGTCTTTTACAAGGTGATGCTCCGAAGAAGCCATCGAATCGTGGCCGCAAGCCAATGCAGAGCGCAGTGCTGACTTTTCCAGAAGTTTTAGATGATTTAAAGAAGAAAGCAGCTGAGCATGAAGCGAAGAATGCAGCCAAGGTAGTGACACCAGCCAAAACATCAGCTAAGCGCGCCAAGCCACTTCCTGCAGCCAAACCATCGGCTAAACTTGCCAAGAAAACTCCAGTTAAAACATCGGCCAAGCGCGTGAGGACAAGGGAGTCTCTTTCATCTGATGAAGACGATGACTTTTACATTCTCTATTTGAAATTCTTGCCACGCAAATTGACTGCCATCAACTCAATCAAATGCATTGAATGCGATCGACCTGTGGATTTAAAATATGCCAATATGCATAACAGCTATTGGCAATGCAAACATAGTAAAGAAGCTGAAGAATAATGTTAATAGTGCCTTTTGTTACTGTTGTTTTGTCACTAAAGGCTTTCAAAATAATTAAATCTTCATTTTTTTCCATATCTGTGTTGGTTTTACTTCATTCTTTTCCATTTTAAGAGAAAATTTTTCAAGGGTGCTCACAACCGATCCTCTTCCCCTATAATAATTATCTGAGAATTCGGTAAGAATAGTCTAAATAGTCATATAGTCTTTGCTACATACGCAAAGTGGGTCCAAATGCCGTTTTTAGGAACAAAAATCAATCGCAGTCACAATTTTAAGGGTGTTCAATGGAGAAAAATGTTCAGTGGTACCAACCCATTTTTTCTCTATTTCTGAAATTTTGCACTTTAACAATTTTATTTTAAATAAATACGGACACTTTTTCGAAAAACAGGCTCTGGGGACTGATGAAACTTCCCACTTTTCACTTCCCACTTCCCACATTCCACTTCTCACTTCCCATTTCCATTCCCCACTTTGCGCTATTCACTTCCCACTTCCCACTTTCCACTTTCCTCTGTCCAATTTTCACAAACCAACACTTAACGTGCAACGGTAACTTTCCGGCTCCTATTTGTTGGTTCTCATATTTAATTTTACTAAATCTATTTTTTTTTTCATTCTGTTAGCTTTTATAAAATAGAAAGTATTCCCAAATTAACATTTTCATGATAATAAATGAACATTGTATAGTTAAGCAAATCAGTAATTTATGCATAATAACACTTACATTTTTCTGAGATAATTAATTAAAATCTTTTGCATACATAACCGCTATATATCAGAAATTTATTTTAGTTAACCTTAAAAAGTTGGAAACTTTATTCGTAAAAAATGGCCTTTATTTGCATTCTCTAAACGGCTAATAAATTATCATGGAAACTAACACTTTTAAATTCAAGGACGAAAATTTTAAAACTTAGAAATTTTCTTTTTCTGTTCAAGCAAAAATTATTGGTTACAAGTTTTTCAAAAGATTTATTTTTGAACTAAAAAAGCAATAAATCCCTTATTTTGTAAGATTTTGATTATTTTTCTCAGAAAACTGTGTTTTTTCATAATTATTCACAAAAATTATTCATAAATTACTGATTTGCTTAACTATAAAATGTTCATTTATTATCACGAAAATAAAGTGTGAAAAGTTGAAAGTGGGAACTGGGAAATGGAAAGTGGGAAGTGGGAAGTAAAAAGTGGGAAGTGAATAGTGGGGTTACTTATGTAACTAATTATTTATTTATAAGGTAATATTTGAAAAAACAAAATTTTCGTTGCTTTTTGTAATTTATTTAGTTCTTTTTTGTGAGTTGAATTTGGTGGTTTGTTTGTTTTTCATAATAAATTAGCCTTATGAGGACAGCGAACCAAGCTGTCGAAACGTCGCAGTTTGCACTAAAATGTGTGTTGTGTTTTTTACCTTCCAATATCGAATAAAAAATAAATTTTACTACAACTACTGTAAAAAAAATTAATCTGTATTAATTAAAAGCAATGACTATAAAACTGATACGATGCGAAAATGAATGATATACATTTTACTATAACTACTGTGGAAGGAATTAATCTGTATTAATTAAAAGTAATGATTATAAAAATGATACTATATGGTGTGCTGCTCTCAGTGTATTTATACTACATTCTGAAACTAGGACAGAGGATATGCTAGACTTTAAAGAGCATTATATGAAGACCTCTTTTTCATCCCGAACTATGCAGAAATTGAATTATTTGCACATTTCGAGAAGAAAAAGAGGGCTTAATTTATAGAGCAACCTAGTTCTTTTCTTGTGCTCTTTGAGTCTTAAAGTTTTAAGACTTTAGAGGATGAATAGAGAACTTAAATTTCGACTCGGGATAATGCGCATGAGTAGTTTCTATTGCACTTGAATAATAATGTAGAATATATTAATAATTATTTATACCGACGAGTTAGCTCAATTGGATAAAAGCTTGGACTTTCCGGACGCTGCGAACCATCGTTGGTTCGAGGCCCCGTTAGTCCGGGATTTTTCTCCGGCTCGTGAGATAACTCGAGCGGGAGGTTAGACGTTGAGGGTCAACGATGTGCGCTGTTGATACATTATCCGGCGAGCACCGTTGAAACCCGACTGTCGATAACCGGTTGTACTCTGGGTAGGTTTTCCACAGTTTTCCTACCCACTGGCGAGCAAGGCTATCACAGGTGGTCCAGGCAAATGCGAGTACTCATAATAGAGTCGTCTGTGGACGCAAATTAGTAGAGTTTGGAGTTACATGGCTTAAGAAAGAAAAGTTATTTAAGGAGTACAAGACAATAAAGAAAGATGGTGGCTGAAAGGAGGGTATAAATCCGTAATCGATAGTACCGAAAGAAACTAAAATAAAAAAAAATAAATATTAATAATTATTTGCCTTTAAAAATTACAAACATTCAACAGTTCTACAGAAAGGAGGAAATAACTATATTTATTTTATTTAACTATATTTATGTCGTAATATATAATGATGTTCACGCTTTAAATATTTTATCAAATAATTGAGAAGTCACAGAATATATATGGGGCAAATTTTCTTAAGTGATCCAAGTTGAAAAATGAACTATTTTTGATCGAGTTGAAATTTACACAAAGATTAGTATCACGGGTGAGTACTTCACCCACCAAGTACTATTAAGTTTAATAAAAAACTGTAAAGGTGGAAAAGGGTTGAAAAACCGTGTGTGTACATTTTACTTTATAATAATTCATAGTTATTATACTGATGGATTTACAAAATTTGGACCTACATGTTTTTTGAAGTTTTTTTCCTGCTCTTTCCAATGGTATAAACAAACTGGGGCCTTTATTATTTAACATTTTTATGAATGATGTCAGCCGGATCTTCCGCTTTTGTTTATTTCAATTATATGCTGATGATATGAAATTTTACAGACCTATCAGAGATCCCACCGATTGCTTAGACTTGCAAATTATTATTACTTTGCGGGCAGTACTAAATTTCAGACAAGATGTCATGTTCGGAATCTGGGTATAATTTTAACTGATGATTTCTCTTCTGATGAACAGCTTCCTTTTTTTATTAGCAAAGCAATTAAGTCTTTAAATATTATTATGAGAAATTCGTTTGCTTTTTCGAACTCATTAACATATAAATTTTTAGTCAATAAGGATGTTTATACAGTAAGGTCAATTCAAATGTAGTCAGTTCATGAGTGCGACAATGACATTCTTATGCGGAAAGATATTGCTGTCCTACTCGCACTCACACTTTCCCAAGACTACTAGTTAGTTGACCGTACTGTAGATGTTTCAAACTTGTCATAAATATAAAGTTTTGTTTACTTCTTTGGTTCGACCGCACCTCGATTTCTCGTCTGTTGCTTAGTCTCCCAGTTATGATTCTCACATTATTCGACTTCAGGGGGTGAAAATTGCTTTTTTACGTCTTGTTGCAAGAAGGAATGGTCTAACTGTTCATAGGCAGATTTTGAATACTAATGACTTTCTCAAACCGTTAAACTTACTGACCATTGCCACCCGTTTGCTTTTTTCCGACATTTTATTCTTGTTTAATTTAATTAATTCCTATATAAACTGTCCAGAACTCTTGACTATGTTACCATTATCTGCTACTCTCAGACTTTTGCGAAATCATAAGCTCTTTTGTTTGCCATTCTCTTTGACAAACTACCGTGAAAACACTGCGATTTTTAGAATTTGTAAAGACGCGAATAATTTGGCCTCTAACATCGGTTTCTTCTCACCGTCAAAAGCAGCATTTGTCTCTTTACTTCGCAATTTATTATATAAAAGCGATGCGGCTTCTTATTGCTAGTTCTGTTTTCGTCTTATTGTAGAAGTATTTTTTGTACTTTGGGTACTTTTGCCCGGTTGTAATCAATAAAAAAACCTACAAAGCAGCATTATTAAGTTATGGAGGTGTTAGATCTCTCGAAGCTCAATACAATACAATAACTATTAGTGCTTAATAGTTAAAAAAATTAATATATTTTATTTTTATTTTCGCAAGTCATCACCAATGTAGAAACAAATAAAAAAAACTTGAGATTTATTAACTAATGCTTTTTAATGAATAAATCAGTAGATATTTGATATAAACTTTCTTTAGAGTAAACTATCAGATACAATTTTTAAAAGACTACAAAAAAGGAACTTTTTCTTAAAATATTTACAAAACATCGCAATTTTTAAATAAGATTATTTAAAAAAACAATTATTATTCAAGAAATTTTGATTGATAATTTTCAATTTTACATTCAATTAATTATTTTGAGAAATGATGAAAAATTATAAATTAAAAAATGATTTTTAAGAAAATTGAAACTTGGTATTTATTTGCATATATAATCATAAATACATATATTCATAAACAATAACAAATATTACTTAATTTTATTTAAAAAACATAAAAAAAGTTGTTCCTGGCAGGCCTTTAAGTCGAAATAATTCATTTTATACAGATACTCGAAGTGGCCGTCTACTCTAGAGTAGCTGGTCGAAAGCTGCAGATTCTCTGGTCGATTACTGTATTTTTGTTATTTTTTAAAAAAACTCGATTTTTTAAATAGTAAGAATATTAAAGATTTTTTTATTCCTCTAAAACAACTTTAAAGACTAAAGCCATAACTTATTAATTAATACAGAAACGATGCATCATGCAGTTCTTACACCATTTTCAATTAAATATTTGCCTTAAGTGGCCAACTATTGTTGTATTTACCCCACATACAAATAAGATCCCACACAAGATTTTACAGTGAGGTTTCTTTCGAAAAGTCTTTTTTGTGCTTCTAAATTCGATGCTTCCTCTATAAGGAAGCAAATATCTTGATGATCATAACTCTCAGCTAATTTACATTAGATTTCATAAAATAATTAACATTGCTCTTAAAAACATACAGTTAAGCATTTTACAAAGGTTTATAACAGCATGATGCGAAAGATTAAATTGCAAGCTAAACTTTAAGACCATCATTAACATTTATGCTTCACTTATTATCA
Source organism: Ganaspis sp. Gsp50 (assembly GCA_011057455.1). NCBI lineage: Eukaryota > Metazoa > Arthropoda > Insecta > Hymenoptera > Figitidae > Ganaspis > Ganaspis sp. Gsp50. The sequence goes on along the minus strand of WNHD01006097.1, from coordinate 657 downwards.
CGGGGATATTTAGCTGCTCGAAGAATTCGTTGTCTTCAAATTCTTGGTACAATCTTGAAGTTGTCTATTTTAATTCTTCTTCTTCTTCCTCTGCATTATCTAAGAAAGAATAATTTACGTCAGAATCATTGCTTTGTTCACAGTTTATAATTGCATTCCAGTTAAAGCAGTGATAATTTATTTCAATATTATCAATAACATCCGTATCATTTTCATAGAAACTTTCTATACAGAATGCATCTTTTAAAATTTGTAATATTATATATTTACGATTTTCACTCGGTAAGAAGAGGATTATTAAAATGGATTAAACTGGTTAAAAAAAATTTCGAAAAATTTAAATTCGGTTTAATTCCATTTGATTAAAATCTTTCTATATTCTAATGAATGAAACAATGTTCAATTGATTTCAGTTTAAACTACAGTATTATGATTAAAATGTATACGATTTTCATCAATAAATGAAAAGAATATGGGTGATTCTCCAGACACTGGGCACTTTTAAGACGAATATTTAAAAAAAAAAATACTTTTATTTTCTATCTTTCTCGTATCTATATTACACTGCCCAACAAAATTTTGTTGACTTAAATATTACGGCCGATTCTTATAGGATTTTTGCCGTAGAATCCGAATCTGACTTTGAAAATTTCAGAT
>WNHD01006095.1:0-12741 GCA_011057455.1 Ganaspis sp. Gsp50 | reverse complement strand
TATTCTCCTCGAGAAGCTTTACCTTTCTAGTCTCCTTCGGAGTTCCTAAAGTTCTCTCCAGGGCTTGGATGACTTCCTCTTCTTCAGTTAGACTGTCCATGTCTCGGATTTCCAAAGTTACCTTCTGGTCCTCCGGCACCTGGACAGTCGCCATCACTCTGACTACCTGTTGGAATCTCCTTTCTGCGTCTGCCTAACCGCCGTAACTTCGGTCTGGCACAACTCCGGATCAACTTCCTTTCGCAGTTTTCCAAGTACAGACGCGTACGTCTGCCCCTTGGAAACCCGATTGAGCATCGAAGATGCTCGCGGTTGATCCGGGGTTGTCCTTTCCTTCATTTTGGCCTTCTTCTTCTTCTGTTCCTGCTTTTTCGGAGGCGTTTTTAATCGTTGGGCATACGACTCCTGCTTTCTTACTTTCCTTGAGTCTTCCTCTGGACTGCTAAGCGGCCTCTTTACTTCTTTTTCTGTCGCCAAAGCCACTCGCCTGATGGTATCAGCTGCGTACTGCTTCTTTTTTTCCTTCCTGTACCTGTGTGTCTCCTCCGCATAGTCGAGACCCTGAAAGTGCTTCTGGTCTGCCTTGTCAGCTTCCTGGTGCTTTTTCTCGACGTCGCGCAAGCAATCTTCAAACTTCTTCAAACCGTCTTTGACGGTTTGATTGACGTTTGACAAACTCTTGCATGCTGCGAACATCTTCTCCAGTTCTGCCTGCATAATCTTAACGTAAGACAGCTCCTGTGCTCTTAGCTGCCAGGTTTCATTACGATCTCTCTTGCAGCTTACGAAATCGTCCTGCGACATGTTGCTGAAAATGCTTCGGCAACTGTTCTCGCTTCTTGCACTTGCCACACTGGCAAGACTATTCAAACTCGGCGACCTAGACAAATTTGTGTCTTCCACCAATAACAGGGGTGGCTTCAAAAACTGTCGCTGCTCATCCCTTCATGCATTGGATGCTCCGAGGGCCAAGAGGTCCACCCTCGGATCACTGCGGTCGTGGGATCTCGACGCCTGGGAGCCCGCTTGCTCACTACTAGCCGCCGGCACTGGGGTATCCCTCCCCTGCACCGTAAACTCGTTTCCTTCTTTGCTGCTCATTTCATCGTTTTTTGGGTGGTCTGTATCCCTAGACCAGGGGCCAATGTCAGGTACTACCACCCTGGCGAGGTGGACCTGAGGCTAGAGCTTCCGTTTGCAGTGGTCGTTAACGCATTGCTGCAAAGAGCATTGATGCGACGACCACGTTGCCCGGGGAATAGGACGAGGACCTCGGAAGTTGACGCATCTTTCACAGAACCTATATAAGGTATATATTTGACCAAAGGTTGGTGAAGTAAGTTACACTTTTCGATTATTTTTGTCATTAAGAATCACATTTTCTTGTATAACTTTTGAAATTTTAATTTTTTATTAACGGATCCTCTTGCAAAAACTTTCTACATTAAGAAATGAATCGTTTGACCTATAAAGTGTTCATGTTTTACCAAGAACTGATCAACTGATTGATAATTTATCATGATTTTTGACATTTGAAATAGTAATGTAACTTTTGAAATTTTTATTTTTTAATGGCAGTTCCTCTTGAAATGATATGTCTGCGTTAAAACACGAATCCGTTGATTTATATAAAGTACATGTTTTACCAGGAATTAATAGAGTGAATGACAATATTTGATATTTTTGTAATTTAGTATTGCATCTCTTACCGTAACTCATAAAATTGTCATTTTTTTGTGGTACCTCCCACAAGAAGAATATTTATTGGTAAGAAACGAATCGACTGATGTATATAAAATATTTATTTTGACAGGGATTTATATGGGTGCTGTCTACTTCTGAGCTGTTTTTGACATATAGAATTTAAATTATAATGTTATATATTTTAAAATTACCGTTTTTTAATAATAGATTCTTCCTAAAAACTGTCCAAGGTTCCTTTTTTTAAAAAAATATTCTCTATGAGGAAGCAAAATTTTTATAAAGTGAACATAATTTTCCACTTTTTATCTATTTTACTTCCAGCAGAGAGTTTACTACTGCGCATGTGTTGGTGTCATTGCATATTACTGCACTGTCATATACACTATGGCGCAAGTTTAAGTTTGAAGGGCATGATTGTTGCAAAAATAAATATATTATAGAATGAGTAGTCCTGAAAAAATGTACAAAAACCTGTACAGAATCTTGTACAGGTTCTTGTACTTGTTCTTGTTCCAATTTCTTATGCAGAACTTGTACAGGATCTTGTACGAGTTCCACAGTGGATCTAGTACTAGTCCTTGTACAAGATCTTGTACAAGATCTTGTATAGGAATTTTCAGTAGGGTTATTTCTCTATTAATATATATAGTAGAATTTAGCAACCACTCCGAGTCAAGGAATAAATAAAAAAAAACAATTCATTTACGTTTCAGCAGCACGGATGTCCTCATCAGAAACGAAAAAAACATGTTGAAAATTTTTGATTAACATAAATTAGATGGTAATTGGAGAACATCTCTTTCGTCTCGATTACAGACATTTTTTTCGTTTCTGATGTGGACAGCCGTGCTGCTGAAACGTAAATGAATTGTGTTTTTTATTTACTCCTTGACTCGGAGTGATTGCCAAAGTTTACTATATATATATTGAGAAACGACCGAGTGAGAGAATCATCTTTTCTTATCTTATTTCTCTATTTCTGCTAAAATTTTTATTATATAATAATTTATTATAAATACTGTTTCCACATGTTTTAAGCAATAAATAAAGTAACTATGAGAATTTGAATATGTTAAGTTTAAGGGTAGTTATTTAATGTCAAAATGGGATGTCGCCCTCTTACTGTGACGTCATAATTTCACCAAATTTTCAGGACTACTCATTCTATAATATATTTATTTTTGCAACAATTATGCCCTGCAAACTTGAACTTGCGCCATAGTGTATATGACAGCGCAGTAATGTGCAATGACACCAACAAATGCGCAGTAGTAAACTCTCTGCTGGAAGTAAAATAGATAAAAAGTGGAAAATTATGTTCACTTTATAAAAATTTTGTTTCCTCATAGAGAAATTTTTTTTAGAAAAAGGAACCTTGAACAGTTTTTAAGAAGAATCTATTATTAAAAAATGGTAATTTTAAAATTAATAGTATTATAATTTGAATTTTATATGTCAAAAATAGCACAAAAGTAGACAATATTTCTATAAATTTCTGTTAAAATAAATATTTTATATACATCAGTCGATTTGCTTTTTACTATTAAATATTTTTCTTGAAGGAGGTACCATAAAAAAATGATAATTTTATGAGTTATGATAAGAGATGCAATATTAACTTACAAAAATATCAAATATTGTCATTTACTCTACTAATTCCTGGTAAAATATGTACTTTATATAAATCAATGGATTCGAGTTTTAATGCAGATATATTATTTCAAAAGGAACTGCCATTAAAAAATAAAAATTTTAAAAGTTACATTACTATTTTAAATGTCATAAATCATGATGAATTATCAATCAGTTGATAATTCAAAAAATGTTCTTGGTAAAACATGAACATTTTATAGGTAAAACGATTCATTTTTTAATGTAGTAAGTTTTTGCAAGAGGATCTGTTATTAGAAAATTAAAATTTCAATAGTTATGTAAGAAAATGTGATTTTTAATGACAAAAATAATAGAAAAGTGTAATTCACTTCATCAACTTTTGGTCAAATATATACTTTATATAGGTTAATCAATTCTTCTCGATGCAAGGAATGAATTTTTTTCATTTATTACTTCAGTTTTTAAATAGGAAATAAATTTTATGCAAAAAACCGTATTTTTTAGAGAAAATATGTTCTAAAAAAATTTAAATAATAATGCCTAAAGATCCTTACATACAAATTTTGATATTCATGCGTATAAAAACTCCACAAAATTTTAGTAGAACCGGTTAAAATGTTCTCGAGATATCCTTGTCACAAAAATATCATAGAATGGGATTTTAAATTTAAAAAATGATAGAAAATTATTATTTACTTAACCAATTCTTGGTAAAATATAGACTTTATATAAGTTAATCAATTCGTCTCGATGCAAGGAATATTATTTTATCTATAGTTACTTCAAATCTCAATTAGGGAATAAAAATTATTAAAAAAACCGGATTTTTTAAAGAAAAAATGGAGTAATAGAAATTTGAATAAGTATTTCTAAAAATCCCTACATACAAATCTTGACATTCGCAAGTATAAAAAGTACCCCAAATTTAATTAAAAATGGTCAAAGCGTTCTTGAGATATTCTGGCGACAAAAAAAAGTGACATACACACATACATACATACATACATACATACATACATACATACACACAGACACACACACACACACACATCTGGACATTTACTTCAAACTTCGAATTTAAGCTTTTCAGGTGAAATTAAGTCGATTTAGACTATTTTTGGAAAATCGAAAATCTTCACGATTACAATGCTTCCTTTGAGGAAGCAATAGAAATGTTGGTATAGAAAGAGATAGGGTTATTTCTATCTGCTTTAAATAGCCAAATTGCATACCCAAAACGCTATATCCTTTAATCCCAAAATTTCTAATTCTTTTTATCCCCTTATCTCTGACAGGAATCTATAAACTCCTATCTCATTTTATATAACAGTGTCTGGTAATATCATTCTTTTCTTATGTATGATTCTATTTCTGTATTCCGTAATATCTATAACTTCTTATCTCTTAGTCTATCTCTATCTCTATCTCTATTTCTTATTGATTTTTATATATTTCTATACCTAATTGGAAATAAAGGGAAAGAAAAAAGTAAGCTTTTTTCCTAAACTTATGTTAATGCAATAAGAATAAGTTACGATTCAGGTGTGGGTATAGAAAGTGAAAAAGTTTGTCAATAGAGAGATGGAGAGAGCTGGAGACAAAGAGCTCAAAATAAGTGTAAGTTGGTATTCATTTGGGGATAAAAAGTGAAATATTTAGTTAGTGGAGAGATAGAGTGAGATAGAGAAAGAGGAATAAATAGTGATAGGTGAAAGTCCGTATTCAATTAAGGATAGGAAGTAAAAGATTTAGTTAGTAGAAAGATAGAATTCGTATTCATTTGGGGATAGGGAAGAGATTGCAGGAGATAAAGAAAGAGAGCAAGTTAGCAAAAATATTCTATCATTAAAATTTGGTTCAATGGGTTGGAATGTTACAAGGGAGTAGATTTTAAATAGGACGTTCTGGATTTTATTTATACTAGCATGAGACGACTTATAATACATTCAATGATAAAGTTTTACAACAATAAAGTAAGTCCTTGAAAGAATTTTTGAGGTTTTAAATGTATATAATTGTGCTACATTGTTAACATTTTTAAACAAGGGGTGCTTCTTAACCACTAGGCTGCCGGAAAACCTATATTTAGGCTTAATTGCTGGATTTGTCAAACGCCGGCAGCATACAGGTTAAGGTTGGATTTCTGTTAAATTTTTCGCAAAGTACAATGAAGCATATTTGATTACATTGCCGTAATTCTAAAAGTTTTAACAAATAAGCCCATTGAAAATTTAATAACATTTGGCATCTTGGATACTGTGTTATTATATATATACATAATTACTTATTAAATAAATTAATAATATAAATAGGGTCAAACCATTATATTTCGCGGAAAGTGATTGCGACCTATTTTTTAAAACTTCTAATTCTTTCAGGGAATCTTCAATGTCTGTACAACAGATTTCTGACATACATTCTTTAAAGTTAGCTTTATTTTTTTATGATTGTATTTTTAAGATCGCGATGCACGGTTAAAATGATATTTTGAGGGTTCTCGTAATTATTTAAGAAAACACACAAATATTTAAAAAAACATCAGTTTCTTGCTTGGAAATTGTTCACAATAAATCAATTTATTAATTTTATTTGATAATTAAATAAGAAAGTCGTAAACAGTTTAAAAAAGTTGATTTTAAAGTTGATGTGTAAAATGTCAAAATGTCATAACTTTTAACCATTAATTTCTAAAAAGCAGATTAATATTTTTAATTTCAAAAATACTTAAAACGAACTACTTTTAATTTACTTTGAACTGATCAGCTCACTGTTTAAATTTATATTGTAGAAATATGAAAAATATTACCTGGAATCATGAAGATTGAGATAATATCGCTGTTTTCAAATATTAATAACTTGGCCCCAGAAAAACAGAAAAATTTAATTTCTATTTCAAAGTTCAAGTTGATTTCTTCTTTCTTTACTACTAGATCTTCGCGTTGAAAAACGATCTGTTTGATAAAATGAACCACTTTGAAAATATGTTTCAATTCGCGACTTTTTAGGTTTCAAAAACAAGTGTTTTTAGAAACTAAAGTTAACATATTGTTTACTGATTTAAAATACTATTTCAAATTCAAATATAAATCATTTTTAATAAACTAACTTCAGTTTCTAAAAACACTTGTTTTATCGCTCGTGCTACAAAAATCAGTCTCGCAAATAAATGACAGGCTTTGGCCACTAGATGCTTAATATACTATTGCTTAACCTGCATTTGATCCTATATATGAAACATTATAATACCTTATATAGGTGTCCTATGACAATCGTATTGGTCAACATATTATAATCACCTATAGAAATCTATATATGCCTATATTTCGCTAGATTCCAATAGAAACTTATGTAATTTCTATATAGGTTCTTATCTAGGTTTTCATGTAAGATCCTATCTAGGAATTTCTAGTAGCGAAATTTTCTATTGTTACTTGGCTGGTTCCATATCAAATCATGCTGGCCATCCATCTTCAAGTTATATCTGCCACTGAAATATATTATTCCTTGTGAAAAATAAGAAAACATGTATTTTTTCATTTTTCGAACAAAAAATTTTTTGCGATGTTATGAGGATTTGAAAATTGGGTGTAAAAGCAGCTTTTAAGTAAAAGAGCTGAACTTTTTTTCAAAGCGTTATATTGTCTTCAAATAACAATCAATTTTAATTTTCTCTTTTGATTTCAATAGTATTTTAGATACTCTTTCTGTAACTTTTAAAAAATTTGCAATATTTGAAAAATAAGCAAAATGGTGCCCACTTCTTGAAAAATCCAAAAACTCGATTTTCTAAAAAGCCCCATTTTTATTTTTTTTAAATTCTTTTTGTGAATGGGTGGTAATAAAACTGATGTTTTCCAATAGGTTTAATGTCGGCTAAAACACAGACACAGTCACAACATTTTTTTTCTTAAAATACCAAACTTTTGTATTTCGTTTGATTTAATGTAATCTTTGAATATAGAAAAACGAAAATTTTTTTAAGAATTCGTACTAACCAGTTTCTAGAATTCGTGCTGGAAATTTTAAAAAGGCATCTTTGCGCCATTTATTTTTTATGAGTAGTAGAGTTTCCCTCTCTAAAACGTCGTTTTCAGTATGACGCCAATGGCACGTATGATTGTAACGAGTTCCAATTTCTTGTCATTATTAAAGTATTTTTCAATGTGTTCTACCTAATGTATTATTTCACAATCTCCTACAGGTTATGCGCCCAGGAAGACTAAATTACGCTCAAAAAGTGAAGTGAATTATAATCAAACATATATTTCGGAACGTGGTATGAACGCTTGTGATTCATAACCTTACATTTTTGTGTGAAAGTGTTGAAAATCAAATTCGTTAAGATGAGTCAAACTAGAGTAAAAATTTCGCCTCTTCAGAAAGAGAATTATAGTACTTGGAAAATTCATATGAAGGCACTATTAATAAAAAATGAAGCGTGGGGATTTGTTAACGGGACAAAAATCAAACCAGAAGACACGGAGGAAAACGCCGTGGCAATCGCCCCAGAAGTCGCTGCTTGGGAAGCAGCTGATGAAAAAGCCATGTCGGATATAATTCTTGCGATGAGTGCAGAGAAATTAAAACATGTCAACGGTTGCAATACTTCTAATGAAATATGGCAGAAATTAAAAGGAATTTACGAATCTGAAGGTCCAACGCAAAAAGCGATGCTTTTAGAAGAACTGATTCACCATCGGATGAAAGAATCTCAGGACATGAGGGACCACGTGGCAAATTTTTTCGATACAGTTAACAAATTGCAAGCTATGGAGATAATAATAACAGATGAAATGATAGCCGTTTTGTTATTATCTAGTATCCCAAAGTCGTACGAAGCATTGAGAGTGGCCATTAAATCGCGCGAAAACTTGCCCACTACTAAAGAATTAAAAGTAAAATTACTCGATGAATTTCAGTCAAGAAAAAGGAATCATAATGAAAAATCAGAAGCAATGGTAGCTTTTAAGTCATCGTCACAAAGTTCTGGAAGTAAGAATCACAACAGTGCGCCATCTAACAAAGGACATGAAACCAAATTTAAATTTAAGTGTTACAAATGCGGGAAAATCGGACACATATCGAAAAACTGAAAATAAAAATGGAACAAGTGGAAAAGAAGTGTCTAAACGAGCTAAAATAGCCATGAAAATTACGCAGTGTAGTGAAAACGTTTGGTGTCTTGATTCTGGTGCGTCATCACATATGTGCTCATATGAAGAAAAATTTGAAAATTTCGGGAAAACTGATAACCAAAAATTAAGTTTAGCCAATTCTCAATCAACTGGAATCGAAGGAATTGGATTAGTGAAAATAAAAGTGAATGCATATATTTCAGCAAACTTTCAGAAGACATTGTTTAAAAAATCATTTGAGATGAAAGATTTAAGACAGATTCGATATTGTCTTGGAATTGAATTTACAAAAGATGTTGCGAAGAATGAGTTCTGTATGTCACAAAAGAAATACATTCAGAATGTTTTAAAACGTTTCAGCATGGAGAACTGCAGACCAATTGATTCACCAATGAATCCTGATGTGAAACTTTCGAAAAGGATGTGTCCTGCCAATGAAGGAGAGAAGGGACTTATGGAAGACGTTCCGTACTGGAAAGCTGCACTGGAAAGCTGCAAAGCGAGTACTGCGTTATTTAAAGAAGACTCAAGACATGAAATTAGTGTTCACTAAAACGGGCAACGAATTGGTTGGTTTTTCGGATGCTGATTGGGGTGCAAGTGTCGACGATAGAAGATCCTACACCGGCTATATGTTTAAACTAGCTGGAGGTCGTCTATCTTCGAAGATTCTTGTGTGAAGTGATGGGAAAACTGGAAGTAACTCCCATTTTTTGCGATAATCAGAGTGCACCTTTGATAGCGAAAAATCCAGTTTTTCACGAACGCACAAAGCATATAGATATTCGCTATCATTTTGTGCGTGATTTAATTGAACAAGGTGAACTTGAAGTTGGATACCTTCCTACTGATAAAATGCCAGCGGACATTTTGACTAAAGGACTTACCATACCAAAACATGTAAAGTGCACCGCAGAAATTGGTTTAAAATGTTAAATTTTTTTTATTTTTGCAAATCTTGCTTTTTAAGGAAGGGGGTTGGAAATTTTAAAAAGGCATCTTTGCGCCATTTATGAGTATGACGCCAATGGCGCGTGTGATTGTAACGAGTTCCAATTTCTTGTCATTATTAAAGTATTTTTCAATGTGTTCTACCTAAAAACGTGTATTATTTAACAATTTCCTACAATTCAATTATTGTTTTAAAACTGTTTTTCTTGAAATTGAATATATATAACGAATTAAAAATACACATACTCGATTATACATTTTATTGGAACTGCGTCTAGTAAAATTACAGTCATTTTCAGATAAAATTCATGCATTCTTTTTAAGAAAGTGCATTAATTTTAATAAAAAACATTATACAAAGAGTGAAATAATTGCCTTTTTTTGTTAAATGAACGTTAAAAATGTATTTTTAAGTTTGTACACATCTTTACTTCATACTGTTTTTCTTAAAACAGGTGATTTAAAATTATTTAAAGTTTATTTACATATATGTATTTGAAATATTGCAAATGACAAATTCATTGTATTTCTCCAGTTTAATTTCATAATACAAATAAAGTTATATAGTATTTTGCAATTTATTTTCTGCGCTGATATGTGTAAAACAATAATGTAATTCTAGAAACATATGTGTACAATCTTCAATTTTTTGAAATTTTCTTTGTGAATTGATGGTAATAAAATTGATGTTTTCCAATAGGTTTTATGTATTGTATATTACTTTAACGGTATTGGGATTACTTTAATGACATCTTTCTGTTCGAAAAATAGAAGAAATCTTTACAAATTTTTTATAATTTTTGTTAAAGATTATATACATATGTCTCTAAAATTACATTATTGTTTTACACGTAATAACGCAGTAAATAAATTACAAAATACTATATAACTTTGTTTGTATTATCAAATTAAACTGTGCAAATGGACAAATACAATAACTTTGTCATTTAAATATTTCAAATAAATTTATTTAAATAAACTTTAAAAAATTTGGAATAATCTATTTTAAATACTACAGTAAGAATTAAAGATGTGTAGAAACTTAAAAAGATCCATATTTAACTTTTACTTAACAAGAAAAACCATCATTTCACTTTTTTTATAATGTTTTTATTTGAAGTAATGTACTTTCTTAAATGCATGAATTCTGTCTAAAAATGACTCTAATTTTACTAGATACAGTTCCAATAAATTGTATATTCGAGTGTGTGTATTTTTAATTCGTTATATTTATTCAATTTCAATAGAAACAGTTTTAAAAAAATAATTTAATTCTAGAAACTTGTGTGTACGAATATTAAAGAAATTATAAAAAATGTTTAAAAAATTCTACGTTTTTCTAAATTCAAAAATGATATTAAATCAAACGAAATGCAAATCTTTGGCAGTTTCAGAAGAAAACATTTTGCAAATTCTGCCTGTGTTTTAGCCGTTATTAAACCTACTGGAAAACATCAGTTTTATTACCACCTATTCACAAAAAATTTGTCAAAAAAATCAAAAATAGGACAAAGAAAGAGAACCTAAAACACTATTGAAATCAAATGAGCAAATTAAAATTGATTGTTATTGTTATTGGAAGAAAATATATCGTTTTGAAAAAAGAATTTCAGGTATTTTACTTAAAAACTGCTTTTACACCAAATTCTTCAAATCCTCATAACTCTGCCAAAAAAAATTTTCTCGCATAATAAAAAAATGCGTGTCTTCTTATTTTTCACAAAGACTAACATATTTCAGTGTCAATGAAATCTGCATCTTGAAGTTGGTGGGGCTGCATGGTTTGTAATGGAACCAGGCACTTGTGAGTTATACATGCAAAAGCCAGAACTATATTTTTTAAAATTTAATGGACGGTAGGCTGTTTAAGACAAAACTTCCTTAATAGCTTACAAAAATATGTTAAATTGTTCAAGAACTTACTGTTCTAAAGCTTAATATTTCTACATGGGAAAATGTTTTGACGAGCTACCGACTTACCTACAGCAGTGCTGAGCGACATAGTCTACAGTGCACAGAGAATGGAGTCCGAGCGCTCCTAGTGGGAGAGAGCATCTCACCTAAACATAATCAGATAAGTTGGTTGTCACATTAAGACTTCAGCCTTACCTGCAAAGACTGCTGAACGCTCAAAATTTTTCCCGTGCAGAATTATTATAGCACAAGAAATTAAGTCTATTAACTAATTTATTTTTGCACTCGTCCACATCTCTGAAACACGTCATTTGCCCTCCATTACCACTCGTGCTGCAATCATCAACGTATACATGTGGCCCCTTGTTGCTTTTAGGGACGATATCTTTATAATTATGCTTTTCTAGCGCCTATTCTTAAATTTAATTGTAATGTAGTATAAAATAACTTATCACTTTAAAGGCTAATCTTTTCTACTATTCAGATATTTGTTAAAATCGAGACTTCGCACAATCTTTATTCAGTATTTTTTATCTTTATACTATATATTTGCAATTTTTACATATAAATAAATTCTGAAATGTTTTTTTTTAAACAGAAAATATAATAATGGAATGACAACTATAAGACGTTTTTTCAAAACATATTTAATTAAAAAGTATTCAAATTATTGTTCAGGAATGCGACGTCATCATAATGTTTCCAAATGGAGCAAGCGATGAAACATTAATTTGGCTTTTGTGTCGACTACGAGCTGGAACTCCAGGTTTGGTTGTACATGTGCGACATCATTCTTCGTCTAATAATTACGGATTTTATGTTACCGCTCCCTTCTCCATGTAAGTATCTCTTCGCAAGATTTAGAATAATATCATAAAAAGTATTACATTCATTGAATCGTTAATTTTTTTTTGGTTACTTGACTTATCTTTTTTAACTTTGTGTCGTTTTGGTTACGTTATTTAATTCAATTTTTGGACTGAATTATTTGGGGATTTTTGGAGTGTATATTTGGCATTCTCTTGTAAGACTTCCGAATTTTCCCAGTGCCTTAACAAAGAATTTATGGGCATCGAAGACAATAGCAGCATTTTCGTATTAATTGATATGATCGCCGAATTTCGGACAGTTCACGGAAAGTTAACGTAGAGAGTTCACATAGAGCGTCTTGAGGCATTCTTGCACCGTAATTTCCTCTTGTCAAGAAGATGGACTTAGCGGCGAAAAATGGGCCGGGATATTACCGTGTGTTGATTAAGTATTTCTTAAGTTGTTAAAATCCTATCCTATATCCTATCCTTTATTATATTAAGATCTCAAATTATCTCGGTTCTTCTACTTCTACTTTACAGTTCAAAGTTCACCGTTTTTTCCACATAAGTCACATTCAATATGTAAAAAATTTATATATATAATCTGCAAG
>WNHD01006089.1:0-12202 GCA_011057455.1 Ganaspis sp. Gsp50 | reverse complement strand
AATTAATTTCCATGATATAAATGAAAATTCCATGAGATTTCCATGATTCCATGAGGAATAATGAAATTCCATGAGAGTTCCAGATTTTCCATGTTTTCCGTAGTTGTTGAAACCCCGATATTTTACATATATAAATTTTATTCTTAACGTAGACATAATTTTTTTAAAACATTTTATTTATAAACAGAAAAAAAGGACTTTACGTTTTTAAAAATTTCCCGGTTTGGTAAAAAATCCCTGGCTATTTTCCGGTTAAATAAAAATCCCGGTTATTTCCCGGGTTTCCCGGTTGGTAGACACCCTGATTATAAAATATTGAAAACTTCCTTTTTTAGTGAAAAATTATATTATAAAACATCATGGAAGTTTTTTTTAATTTCTCATGGAAATCTTGGAAAACTCATGGAATTTTGTGAAGAAAAATTTGTAGAAACCCAGAACATATTTTAAATATATTTTAAATAAAGAATTAAATAAGTTAAAAAAATGCATTTGTGTAAAATAAGTGTAATATTTTAAAATGAAGAAAAATCATTGTTTGTAGATAAAAATTTATGTTCATATTTTAAATAATTCAGTTTTGACAATTGAAAATAAACCGGGAAAGAATCCAAAAGAGACCCGGAAAAAATGGAAAATGACCAGGAATTTTGTTGGGCAAAATCAGTAGACACCCTGGTAAAACAAATTTGTAAAAAACGTTTATACGTTTGTTTCACTTTCAATTTTTGTAAATAGTTGGAAACCAAAAGAGCAAGAATAGTATGGTTCTGATTGTTCCTTTTTAGTATTTGAGAATTCTACTTCTTTGTTACTTGTTCAACTAAATTTCACGAATTAAGATTTTAATTCAATTGTCCAATGTCTAGACAATCAATATTAATTAATTTTGATTTATCAATATTATTTATCAATATTATTTATCAATATTATTTATCAATATTAATTTATTTACCTCACAGGTGGTTTTTATCTGTGTCCAGGGTTTGGGATTCGGAGCAGTAATTGCGAGAGGTGTTGGCAATAGCGGAAAAGGTGGTGGAAATCCAATCGGTATGTTATTTGGATTATTGATAGTTTCCGTAACATTTGGAGTCACTACATTTTTGCAAGGTTCACGAATAAGATTCAGAGACTCATCTCCTCTGTCCATCGTAGCCAGAAGCGATAAAAGAGAAATTGTCGTCATACAAATTGTCGCTGAAGTTATCAAAGCAGTTCTACGTCCACATCTTTCAACGACAGCCAGTGCCAGAGAAGTACTAAATACTTTTATAATCTCGAGAGCAATTGAGGCTGCCACTTCCGCATCATCTACAAAAATTGAAATCCTTTTTAAAAATTATCCAAAAATCATTAAATTTTATAATTCTATTTTCTATTTTTTATTTTTATTATCCCTCTATGTATACCCTTTCGGATTTTTTAACATATAGACCCCACAGTTCTCTATTTTCTATATTATAAAGTGTATTTATTTTTACATATTTTATTTTATTTTAATACATACGTATGTAGATTTATTATATTATTTTAGTTTTTCATTTTCGTTGAAATAAAAAGTATATTATAAAAAATTAAATTAATAAAAGATTCAATAAAAGATTCAATGAACAATTAAATTAACAATTGAATGAATAAATTACCGGGACACATTCCTAGAAGAGAAAAGAGTCTGGGAGCGTAAGCGAGCACTTGTTGTCTGCCTGTACTTTGTCTGAGAAGTAGCATGAAAGTCATGATGACGAACATTTTGAGAATATAGCACCAGGCGGTGATGGATGCTGACAATTGATTGACGTGTTTGGGCATGTTGGACAGTTTTTTGAGAAGTAGAAAAGAGGGTGATCTTTGAAGGAAGATGATGATAGTGATGCATGTGATTAATGCTGGAACGGATGTGAAGCCGATGATGAATCTCCACTGACATTCTGTGCCCTTGGTAGCCGCGACAATTATAGCCAAAAGGAGTCCTGAAGCAGTCCCGATTTGATGTAAGGTTATGTTAGATCCTCGCTTCTTTTTATCCGAAACTTCAGCCATGTAGATGCAATGCGACATGGCCGAAATCGTACCAGAAAAACCGCAAATGATTCTTGCAGCCAAAAACAAAATATAGTGGTTCGCTAATGATGATAATATTGAGCCGAATGCTAGAAATATCAGAGACAGGATCATGGTGAAACGACGACCAAAAGTGTCTATTGAAAACCCTGCAAAATGAATGCAAATTAGTAACATTCAAAGTCATTCAAAAATGCCTGAAACTATTTGAAGATATTTAAAAAATAGCAAATTTAACGATACAGCCATTGAAAGGTAAAGTAATTGAAAGGTAAATCAATTGAAAGGTAAATCAATTGAAAGGTAAATCAATTGAAAGGTAAAGCAATTGAAAGGTAAATCAATTGAAAGGTAAATCAATTGAAAGGTAAAGCAATTGAAAGGTAAATCAATCGAAAAGTAAAGCAATTAAAAGAATAAGCAATCGAAAGGTAAAGCAATTAAAAGAATAAGCAATCAAAACAGAAAATAATTTAGAGATCTATTCGATCTTTAAAATAAAAGCAAAGCAGCCTTAATTTTAAAATCAAAGACAAACCTCCGAATATGCCGCCGAAAAGTGCGCCGACAAACCATACGATAAGAATTGTGTTTTCTTGATGACAGGTGAGATTGAAGTCATGTTTCATAAATGAAGTTAAAGGTTTACCAATTCCCATGTCATATCCAAAAGCAAAACCAGATAATCCGGATACGAGTGGAATTAAAACGTTTTGATTTCCTGATGTCAGGGGTGTTAGATTTTTAATCTCCTTAGGAATAGGTTTCTTGAATTTTTTCGTTGGAAGACATTGGTAATCTTCTTTCAAAACAGCAATCACTTCTTCATCAGACATTTTCGTCCAGTTTCGAACTTCATATTGAAGTTTTGTGATAGGTCTTCTTGTTTGGTCGGAACTGGAACGCCGACCAAACAACCGCATGTTGACGTCTAAAAACAAAAATTAATAATTAACAATAAATAACAATAACAATAAACCTAAAGTGTCAAATCTGAATAACTGTCTTGTTTTTAAACAATTGTTTTTCAAATGAACAAGTGTTCAAAGTGATTAATATTCTTTTGATAATTTCTTTTGACACTAAAATTGACATTTTAGACAGAGAATCTTAGATTTACGTTATTCTGTTATTTGTATCTTTTTAGTTATTATTATTGTATCTTTTTAGTTATTATTATTATTGTATCTTTGACTGATAATTACTACAAAACTGTTTGTAAATTTTGTTACGAGAAAAACAATTCGGTTTCAAAAGACACATGCAGAGGTGGAAATGATTCTATATAAATTGTGCTAAATTTGTAAATAATTAAAATCACTGGTTTTGGATGAAATGAAATATAAAACAACGCAAGTATTTACAGATCAGCATGGAATATGAATAACGAAAAGCAATTTTTAAGACACGTTTTTTTTGACAGGATTAGAAAGTTTTATATTTCTACTTCTTCCTGATGATACTACTTGATTCTTTTCATTTCACGCTGTTTACACGTTTTTAAAATGAAATATCAACATTTAATATTACTTACAAAAGAGAAAACGATTAAATTGTTTACGAAATTTGACAGACCCTTCCCCACGTCAAAAGTCGATGAAGGTTTACTGAATTCTAGGGAATTGTCAGTTCTGAAATCTAGTTTTTTTTCTCCCAATTGGTAAACATGTATTTATTTAAAAAATACCCGGTATTTTTAAAATTAATTTCGAACAAAGATTCGAGTTGTATAATAATAAAACAACTCAAAACTCAATTAATAATAATAACAATAATAATAATAATAATAATAATAAGCACTTTTATTAGGAATTTCTACGTTTTAAAGTAGAGAAGTATTTTGTACAATAAAGAGAATTTTTTAAAATGAAATATAAAAAAACTTTTTCAATAAGGCAGCGATAACAAAAAATAAAAAGTTTTCTCAATTTTTTTTCCTTAAAAGAAAAATGACATAATTTTATAACTCAGTTGCATAAATAATTATTATTTAACATACCGCAAATTTATCAAGTACTTATTGTCATGCGCAGTGGGTTTTGTTAGATCTGTCAAAGTGCATGTAATTTTTTAGTTTTTTTAAAATTCATTTCCTTCTTGTGAAATACACTTTGTGACGAATATTCTTTGATTATTATTAAAGACCGAAAGGACTAAAATAATCCATAGTACATTATAATTCCCATGACATTGTTATAATGATCTGATACATTCGAACCGTTCGAAGAAAAACTATTCTTCTATATATATGCAAAATAATCTCTCAATGTGTGTATATAATCCCATAAATCCATTATATTTGTGCTTTTTTAAATTTTAATGATTTTGATATTCACGACAATTCACTCTTCACACCTAAATACCCAAAGAATTTTATTTTCACAAACATAACCTATGAAATCGAGTTCCCAACGCGAGCTCTGAAATATTCTTTATAATTGCTTCAGATTAAAAAAATTGACACAATTGGAATTGTAGAAGAAATTAAACAATGGCTCTTATAAATATAGAAGGCAATGACCCATGGTATGTATCAAATTTTTAATAGTCATTATTTTATAGAAGTGTATCGTTTTTTGATAAACCAAATCTTATCTCGTTAGAAATTAATCAAGTCTTCGGTACTTATTAATTTTTTTAATTGTCTCTTTTTTGATTAGGCTCTCAGAATATGATGCCTGTGAGAAACTATTTCGTGAGATAATGGAGCAATTAACCCTGCGTGATCGAGAGCCTCGCAACTCACAAACATTCATCAATTTATCAGCAAATATTCGCGTTCGCATGAGGCAGTATACCGCTGAAGTTCGTCAACTTAAAATGAAAGTTGAAGAAGCTTCTAAACAAAGAAACATGTATCCTTTATGAACATTAATTTGTTTTTGAATTTAAGTACTATTAAATACCTTAAGTACTCTGAAATACCTTAAGTACACTTATATACCTTCAGTACTTTTAAATACCTTAAATACTTTTAAATTTGTCTTTCACTTTATAGACAATTGACAGGTTTATTAATATCACTAACGATTGTAAACAATTCGCACTTTGCAATGTTTTGACATACACATTTTCGTAAATGTGTTTATAGAGCATTTTTAAAATACTATTGGCCTTAATATTCAAAGGACGATAGAACTGCAGAGGAAGCTGAACGTAGAACGAGACAAGTGGAACAATTACAAACTAAAGAAATTCAACTTCAACGGTTATTTAATACTCGCACCAATGATTATACTATGGCACGAAATACTTTAATGACATCTAATTCATCAGCTTTTGCTGATATCGGGACTACCAGTTGGGGAATTGACGAAGATGATGATCGACCACTAGATGTTCAAGTTACGATAGAGGACATCAAAATTCAAAAGCAAAAACTCCTTGAAGGTTTTCTCTTCATTTAATTACAATTAAGTTATTTTGTAATCATTCTAGCCACTATGTTTAATTCATAGTCACTAAGCTGTTCTTTTAAATCGTTAGAAAATTGAATTTTGAATCGTTAGTCGTATTTTTATATTTTAATAGATAATAGATTTGTTTTAAATTTGAAAACAATATTTCTAAATAAATTAGTATTATTTATACTTGAATATTTCTAAATAAATTAGTATTATTTATACTTGAATATTTCTAAATAAATTAGTATTATTTAGACTTGAATATTTCTTTAATTTCAACAAGATTTCAAATCGTTAATTTGTAACTACAGATTTGAAATCTTTTTTTTATTTTATTATTCACTTAGATTATAATAATTTAATTGTAATAAAATTGCGGCTCTATAAATCTATCAATTTGTATATAGCATGTATTCTACAGAATTCTATATAGCACGTGTTTTTAAATTATATTCAATTTTTAAATACGTGAAGTTTTATTATAATACATGAATTTATTTCAGAACAAGAACAAGGATTAGAAGAATTATCTAAAGTAATTACGAGACAAAAACACATTGCGCAAGCGATTCATGGGGAAGTAAATCATCACAATGGTAAATATTTTAATGATATTCAGTTTTTTAAATACAACGTGAATTTTTCTCTTTTAGTATTTATTTGGCATTTATTATTTGATATTTATTATTTGGTATTTATTATTTGGTATTTATTATTTGGTATTTATTATTTGGTATTTATTATTTGTTATTTATTATTTGGTATTTATTATTTATTTCTTAATTATTCAGCTTTATTAACTTCAAGTTTTACAATTTTGATAGATTGATTAAAGGTATTTAATTTAATTTTTTAATAATTAATTATTATTTAATTAATATTTTGTAAATGCTTGTTTCAGAAATAATTGATGACTTAGTAGACCATGTAGATAGAACAGACGAACGTTTAATTGAAGGCACACGAACGGTTGAAAATATTAGTAAAAAAGATCAAACCTGCGGATATTGGATTATAATAACCATCCTTTTCATATCGATAATAGTTGTAGCTTTCTGTTAATTGTGTACAACACTTTTATCATAATTTATTTAATTCTTTTTACATTTTAGTAAATTACGAACATGATTGGTGTTCTCTCAAAAACAGATTTTTATAAACAAATTGATTTTCTGTCATATGAAGTAAAGTTTTTATGACAATTTTTAAAAATATTTGTTTCAAATCCACAAATTTGGTTGTATTATACTTTCTCATTTAATGTGATAACTTTTTGTAAGATATAATTTTTAGCATTGAAAGCAATCATAAATCGAGTTTGTTTTCTGCAGAAAACGATTTTTAAAAGCATTTGCATAGGTTTCAAAATATTTCTACGTATTGCTGAAACGTAAATATTTTTTATGCCTTGCCAAAGAATGATTAAATATTAATTGTATGTAATATAATTACAATAACTATAATTAATTGTATTTAATTATGTAGCAATAGTGTTAATTTTAATAGACAATTATTATTGATATGCATAAGTTGTACATTTTCCAGAGAAGCATAATGGTATTAATATTGTATTAATATTAATATATTAATACTATGCAATATTATTTTTGTAATTGATATTTTTGTTTAGAAGTAAAAAATACTAACTTGAAGTTCGTGATATTAATTTGCGCAATACGTTGCAATGTTTAATATATATAAACTTGCAGGCTTGTATAAATATAACAACTTGTATAAATTATAATATACATTTATAATATAAATTATAATATACATTTATAATATAAATTATAACATACATTTATAATATAAATTATAACATACATTTATAATATAAATTATAATATACATTTATAATAATGAATGTACAAACACAAAAATTGTGTTTTTGTTAAGATTTATAATATGACAAAAAATGGATATATACAATAAATATTCAATACTTTACTTAAAATGTCTTTATTAATTTTTACCATCAAATAATAGATATGAAGCAATTTCTAGTGATTAAGTTTTTAATGCGAGCTTGCAGCTTTCTACTTATTTACATTGTTTCTATTTTAGTATGATACACAAACGTAAACTTATTTTAAAACACGTTTTAAAATATGAGAAGTCTACTATCGACAATGACGTATATAATTTTCGTGCTTAAAATATTGATACACATATCTTGATAAACTCAAAACAAAAGATCGAAGATTAAAGGTTTATAATTCTTAATTAACTTAATCATAATTTATTGAACATAATTTACAAATTCGATTTTCCCGTTCCTTAAAAAATCATTTTGAAATTGCGAATGACTTTAAACTATATTTATACTTTAAATTAGATTTCAAAACAACAACATTTATTCCGTTATTTCTTCTACAGGAGCTTCTTTTAATCCTAAATTTTTTAGAAGAGCCTTAACACTAGGGTCTCTTCCTCTAAATCTTCTGAAAATTTCATTCGCAGTGTTACTGCCTCCTAAAGCTAGAAAAGTATCTCGATAACGTCGTCCAATTAATTTCTGTTGGTCCTCATCGCCCATAGGGATTTCTTGAAACGCGCTAAATACATCCGCACCGATAATTTCCGACCACAATTCACTACAAATAAAATGTGTCCTATTTAGTTCATTCTAAATATTTTACAAAACATACGTAATTACAAAACTTTCTTTTTTTGTAAAATAAAAATACATTTACTTTATAGAATCAAGAATAAACAACACTTTTCTAATATTTTCTATAAGACAAAATATTAATCTTGGTATCAAAGAATAAATTTTATACCTGTAATAAGCTGCGCCAAAGATTCCTGAAAATATTTCAGTAAACGAGCATATGTGCGAATCTTCTTTGAATTCAGGGATCACGAAGTGCATTTTCCACAAGCGCTTCATCATTTGTACCCAAAATTCTTCTCTGTAAGAAATACGATTTTCGAAATTATTTTTCAAGCGTTTTTTTTCATTAAATTTCCTTTATTCAGAAAGAAGGTTTATTTATTTGAATAATTGAATTCGATCTAAAAAATTGATTTCGATCTAAAAAATTGAATTCGATCTAAAAAAATTAATTCGGCCTAAGAAATTGAATTCTTCAAATATATAAACTTGGAAGGGGATTTTTTCACTAAGGAACATTCATTTAGTTATTTAACTTACTTTTCGTGTAATTCTAAATCGTATCGAGATAGATAAAGAATGTTACAAATTCTATAACCAGCCATGAAGGTTCTCAGATTTTTTAAATTGTCAACTATTTCTGCAGGTAAAGACTCGCCAGTTTTGTAGTGTTCGCTGATTTCGGATAAAATCGACGGCTCATATATCCTGTAATGATAGAATTAAATCATCAACATAATGACAAACAGATTATTTCTACGTCTTGAACATTAAGTAAACAACATGAAACAAGATTAAAGATAATAAACAAGAAACAACATGAAGCAAGATTAAAAATAATAAACAACATGAAGCAAGATTAAAAATAATAAACAACATGAAGCAAGATTAAAAATAATAAACAATAAACAACTTGAAACAAGATTAAAAATAATAAACAATAAACAACATAAAACAAGATTAAAAATAATAAACATTAAGAATAATAAGTTCTATATATAATTATAAATCTTTCATCACTAATAAGTTTTGTTTTAATAAAAATCAAAATATATTACAAACTTTTTATTGTATTGTATCTGTTATTGTATTGTATCTGTTATTGTATTGCTACTTCCGTATTTAAATAAAATTGAAAGTAAAAATGAATTTTTGAAAATTACCAGTTGGACATAAAATGACCGCTGATATTTGTTGCGTCCCATTCTACGTTTGAAAAACCTGCTATTTCTATATAATTCGTTGTCGTCAATAAATGTTGCAATGTCCTGCCAAACTGAAAAATAAATTGTTTGATTACAATGCAATAAAATGAAAAATGATTTATGAATAAATAGAAAATTAAAGTACATGAAAGGAGGCGATTGAAAATAAGGTGCAAAAAGTAATTTCAAGATTTGCAATTATTTATAATTTCAACAATTGTTACAATATTAACTACATATTAATACAATTTACAAATTGTAACAATATTAACTATTAATACAATTTACAAATTGTAACAATATTAACTATACAATATTAACTATTAATACAATTTACAAATTGTAACAATATTAACTATTAATACAATTTACAAATTGTAACAATATTAACTATTAATACAAATTACAAATTGTAACAAATGCACAAAAATAGAAGAAATATTATAACAGTTATACATAAGAAATAAAAATTGTAACAATTATAAAAGAATTATAAATATTCTAACAATTATAGAAGAAATAAATACTCTAACAATTATAGAAGAAATAAATATTCTGACAATTATAAAAGAAATAAATATTCTAACAATAATAGAAGAAATAAATATTCTAACAATTATAGAAGAAAAAAATATTCTAACAATAATAGAACAAATATTCTAAAAATAATAGAACAAATAAATATCGTGACAATTTTAGAACAAACAGAAACATATCAACAGTGAAAAAACAATCCCCTTTGCGCATTTTCATGAAAAAAAAAAAAATTGTTACTCAGCAATTTGCAACCCTTCACAGAAATTTCTTACTTAAAAGTAAACAAGGATTTTCATTCTACAAAGATTGTAAACCCGGAAACTCCATTGAAAAAAGCATTGTGTGCAGGTATTAAAGGTTTATACAAGGTCTCCGTGAGATAAAGAGATTTTCAAACGTGATCGGAGCCACAAGCTACCTGAATTTACCCTTTTATTGATAAAAGAACTTGCTTCGAATTTTCAAGCTTGTGCTAATTCTTAAAATATTAATGTTTTACATCCAGATCTTTTGCTAAAAAACCACTATTTGTTGTTCTACCATTTATGCTCGCATTTATGACATTTGGGAATTTTCGTGAAGCGATAATTTATTTGTCATTAAAAGTCATTTCCAATCTTGAAAGGTTTATAATCCTTGAGTCATTATGATTCTGCTTCTAAGTCAACAGCTTTCTTTTGTTAATGGCCGCCAGGATAAACTCATCGAAGCTTTCATTGCAAAAATAACAGGGGAAATAAACTGCATATTTACGTCGTACAACTCAAAACAGTTCCATTTGTTCCTTATGTATAATTAGTCTTGTGGCAAGAAAGGGACTTAAAAGTACAGAATCAATTATTTTGAATTATAGGGCAGATTTACGACTCTCATTATTCTCAATCTTTAAGGGAATAGTTATCTTTCTTGCTTAAAGACATTGTAATAATTATGATAAATATAATCGTGGTAATTATAACAATTAAGAAGTACTTTCAATATTTTCGTCATAATACTTTTACGACTTCTGAAATGAAAAAAAAAACGTTAACACAAAAAACGATAATTTGTGGTAAAATTTTAGTCAGCCTAACAAATGGCTATTGGAAATCTTTCACCGCATTTTGATAGTAAATGATAAACCAACAATTAGTAAAAGATCAAGTGATTAAAATATAATATAAAATAAATATAATAAATAATAATAAATAATAATAAATAATAATAAATAATAAAAATAAATAATAAATAATAAATAATTTCAGGAATCACAGTCGTTTTTTCGTTCAATTTTCAACAAAGGGGATGTTCAATTTTAAAAAAAGGGGATTCTCTTCCATAAAAAGGGAATTTTTAAATTAAGAAAAAAAAGAATAACATGGTAATATTTAAAAATTTTAAAAACGTTAGTTAATCTCTTGCTATTAGTTTAGAAATAGAAAATTGATTTCCTTTCATTTAATGAGTTTTCCATGATCTCCATGGGGAAAATAGAAAAATTCCCCTTATATTTAGCGGGTATGCGTGTGTGTGTTTTGAAGTACTCTTGAAGTATTTTATATATCTATTTATTCGTTAAATCCTCTTAAATCGTTATTTTAAATCCTTTTAAAACATTTTGAAAAACTATAATATTTTGAAATCTTTAAAAATACTTGAAAATACTTCAAAATATTTAAAGAAACTTAAAAATGCTTAAAAATATTTAAATTTACTTAAAATTACTTTCAAATGCTTTAAAATACTTACAATTACTTATAAATAATTCCAAATACTTTCCAATACCTCAAAGTATTTTAAAATACTTCAAAATATTTTAAAAAATTTCAAAATAGTTCAAAGTATTTAAAAACACTTAAAATACTAATATTTTTAAATACTTTGAATTATTTTAAAGCATCTTTAAATATTTTGAAGTCTTTGAAAGTAATAGAAAGGTTTTTGAACTATTTTAAAGTAATATTTAGTACATTTAAATATTTTGATGTATTTTTTAATGTTTTTAAATATTTCAAAGTATTTGAAAATATTTTACATTATTTTTAAGTAATTTAAAGTATTTAAGTATTTTAAAATATTTTTAAGTATTTTAAAGTATTTTAAAGTAGTATTAAGTATTTTTTAATATTCTAAAGGAATTTTAAGTATTTTTAAATAAACTGATGTATTTTAAAGTAACTTAAAGTATTTTTAAATATATGTTGAATTATTGGGAAGTATTTGGAAATATTTTAAAGTAGATTTAAGTATTTATAAATATTTTGAAGTATTTTAAAGTACTTTCTTATTTTCTAAATTATATATCTTTAGAATATTTTAAAATTTTTTTATAAATTATTTAACAATTAAAATACTAATATTTTTAAAAAATTAGAACTCTTCTGAAGTATCTTTGAATA
>WNHD01006086.1:0-15124 GCA_011057455.1 Ganaspis sp. Gsp50 | reverse complement strand
AATATAAAAAAAGACAATAAATATTATTTCTTTCCACCATTCAGGCGCTTGCATTTACAAAATTGGTAACGTGCTCAAATTGGCTTTCACAAATGATTTATTTTACTTTGAAGTTAGACAAATCCAATCTACCAGTATAAAGAGTTTTTGAGCGTATTCATTTGAGTACTTTTTGTCCTGCTAAAAGAAATTCCTTGAAACGCGTTTCTCTCGAAATATCTTTCTTTCAACTTATGCCCCCGGTTTACAAAAATCAAATCGACATTTTAACCCGGCCTTTTTTTTGATGTTGTTAAAGAAGATTTTCTCTATGGGACTTAGAAAACGAATCTTTTAAGATATTCTTTAAAGCACTTTTTAAAACTTTACTTTTCAAAGTACACAATTAATGTTTCTTTAATTTTTTTCTCTATATCAGTGATAAAAAATAAATTTTGTTATTTTCCTACAGTTATAAATATTACATTTCAAAACTTAAGGAGTATTTTTAAATTTTAAATTAAAATCACTGAGAAAAAAAGTAAAAAACATACTCTTTTTGTAGTTTTGCTAAACCTTAAAAAAAGCTTTTTATTTTCTGTACAATTACTACCTGGTTTTTCATAAATTTTTAATGCATTCTTTTCTGGATTTTCCATTTTTGATAAATCTAATGCAACTAACGTATCTCCATCCTTGTCGTTGACTACAGTGTTCGATTTTTGTACAACAGTTATATTGCTTTCATTTATCAAACAAACTTCTGTAATTTTAAAGTTAATTTAATTTAATTCTTCAGTGATAAAAAACAGAAAAAGCAATGAAAAAAAAAATTGTTTTTGTACTATCATACCTGCTACTTCCTGAACTTTAAATGGAGTCTGTGCTTGACTGATTTTTCTTGACAGATTTTCTGCAATGGTTAAATCTATAACATTGTTAATCCCAGTATGAGCTTTCTGCATATCACTCACATTGTTTGTATTTGTTAAAATTGCTTCTGTAATTTAAAAGTTATTTTTGTTTAATTTCTTTGTCACGTAATGCATACAAAACGATTAATAAATAAATTTCTTTATGAACAATCTTACCTACTGCTTTGACAACTTGTAATGCACTCGTAGCTTGATTGTTCATTGTTGATATGCCTGATGCGAATGTTGAATCATTAACGTTGTTCGATACATTATTTGAATCTTCTGCAGCATTTTCATTAATTGTATTTGAAGAAATTACTTCTATAATTTAAAAGTTTATATATTTACTATAATTCTTAACTAAAAACGTTTAAATAATTTTACAAGATGACTCATACACTGAAAAAAAAGAAGATAATTGAATCAAGTAAACTGATTGACTTGGGATGATTGACTTGAAACAAGACGATATTTTTTTATTTGAAATAATTTATTTTCTTGACCCAAGTAATTATTAGCATTGGGCCATGTACTTGAAATAAGAAATTGATGTTTGACACAAGTGTATATGGCTATTATTTCAACCAAATTATTTTATTTCCCGAAATCCCAAAAAGTATTGAATCAAGACGATTATGTTCCTAAGATAAATAATCTAGTATTATTTTGAGAATTTATACTTCCTGAATTAAATAAATGTACTCATTCGCTTTAAATCTTTTTTTACTTAATGCAATGCCCAAGTTCTTGATCTGAGTCAAGAATAGTTGATGAAATTTAAATCAAAGTTTCTATTTTAGAGAAGTCAAGTCAGCATAGCTTCGTGGGTAGCGTGGTCGTCTCTCATTGCGTGCGTCCCGGGTTCAATCCCAGCGTCAATACGAAACTTTAATTTATAGTGTATTGCGTTAGATGTATTAAATAATTAATTGTAAGTATATGAACAATGTAAATTAATTATAAATAATTAACATAATTAAGAAAATATAAAAATGTAAATTAATAAATGATTAGACAAAAATGTTTGACAGAGGAAAAAGAAGAATTGCGAGAGAGGGGTGGTTGAAGGGAAATCAATAAAATATTTTCTTAGATCAAGAAAATATATTTCGTGATTCAATATTCTGTGTTTTCTCAAATCAAGAAAATATGTTTTTAGATTAAGAAAATATGTTTTTAGATTAAGAAAATATTTATCACGGCATACTATTGTTTACAATTCTTGCAAGTTGTTCAATTATTTGGATGAATCCCATATTGGCTTGGTTGAAGAAAATATGGAATTCTTTCAATCATATCATGCCAAGAAAATAATTTTCTTGCATCAACTTCATAATTGACTCGTCCCTATTCAATCCAACGATATACTTGAACCAAATAAAGTTGACTTGAATCAATACAATTTTTTTCCGTGTAGTGATATGCAATCAGATATTATTAATTTACAATATTAACTGCAGTTTTCTTGCTTATATTTGTTTAAATTATTTTGCAAGTTCAACATAAATTTTAATTCTTTACTAACTGTTGTATGTCAGACAATTAAGGATATTTTTTGTGTATAATCTTACCTGATACTTCAGTAACGTCTAATGCAGTCATTGTTTGCATGTCTCCTCTTGCCAAGCAGTCTGGAATTGTTGTGTTAATCATTTTTACATAAAATTTAAAACAATTAAAATCTCAATTTTTACTGTAAAATATACTTCATGTTTATAGCAATGCTACCACTGACTTCTCTTGACATAGGATAAAGATCAATTATAATACAATATATAACATTTATAAAAAATAAACTCACTTGTATGCGTATTGGAAATAATACTTTCTACCGTCCAAGAATTCTTTTCGCTTTTTCTTATCGATTTTGTTCTTTTCATGAAATTTCTTGCACCTGTTTCTGCAACTTCCATTTTTCTTCTTTTTTTTTCCTTATTTTTAGATGTATTAATTACTTTTGATTGACTTTGTGGAGTTCCATCTTTCACATTTTTCTGAACAGAAGAAACACAATGTCCCTTCGAGATGTCTTTCTTTCTGATTTTGTTCTTAATTTCATGTTTAACA
This sequence comes from Ganaspis sp. Gsp50, assembly GCA_011057455.1. Lineage (NCBI taxonomy): Eukaryota > Metazoa > Arthropoda > Insecta > Hymenoptera > Figitidae > Ganaspis > Ganaspis sp. Gsp50. Next base: position 12,161 of record WNHD01006086.1, on the reverse strand, counting down.
CTTGGAGCTGCAAGTTTAACATTCCTTTATGCTACTCTTTATTATAATCCATTATGCATTATGCGAGAATAAAAAAGAAAAATATTTTACCAGATTCTTCCTCTGTTAGCTCATTTCCAGTTGTTTTTACACATTCAATATTATCTTCAACTGAAACATAATGCAATTAAATATTTTCTTAATTAATTTAATTTCAATTTTATATCTTTACCATCATGATGAATTTTGACGAATTTTCCGGCTGCACCTTCATTTCTTTCGTCTTCAAATTCATTTTGGTTAATACCATCATCTGCAACTGTAAAGTTTGTATAACATTGACTGTATAAAATGTTGACATTCAATTTTTCATAAGATATTTGATTACAAAAAGTCAATTGATACGCATCTTTGACGGTTATAGTGAATTTAATTTGTAGGCAGAAAAAATAAATTAATTTTTAATAAAGTTTGCAATATATTCAACAAGTCAAATATTATTTTCATTTCATGAACATTTTGCTTCCTTATAGAGATTTTTTCAAAAAGCAACCTTGGACAGTTTTTAAGGAGAAACAACAAAAAGAGTAGGTGTTTTAAAAGTTATTAGAAAAATAAAAAATTTTAAATGCCGCGAATAGTGAAAAAATAACAATTTTTTCACAAATAATGTTTAAAAATGCAATTGATATGCGTAAATCGATTCATTTTTTAAAGTAAAAATTTTTTTCACAACCAACTGTCATTAAAAAATGATCATTTGAAAAGTTATACAATAAATCGAATTTTAAATGTAAAAAATAATTAAAAAATGTAATTTACTCCTTGAATTCTTGGTAAAATATATACATTATATTGATCATTTGATTCATTTTTTAATGTAGAAAATATTTGCAAAAGGAACTGTAATTAAAAAATCAAAATTTTAAAAGTTATATTAAAAAAATTGAATTTTAAATGTCAAACATAAATAATAGACAAATGTCATTTATTCTATCAATTCTTGGTCAAATATAGACTTTATACCAAAAAACCGTATTTTTTTCAAGAAAAAACGTTCTCAAACATTTTTGATTGATTATTTCCAAAAATCCCTCTGTCCGTTTCTACATTTTTATGAGTGTAAGAACTCTACAAAATTTCATTAAGATCGATAAATTTCTTGAGATAGAATGACCACAAAAAACGACCACATACAAACACATACATACATCTCGACATAAACTTCGTATATATGCTTTTTAGATGAAAATGAGTTGATTTAGACTATTTTTGGAAAATTTAAAATCGTCACGATTACAATGCTTCCTCTATAAGCAAGCAATACTTTAGTACATTAGTTTAATCTTACTTGTATGACTTCTATCTTCATGCGTTGAGTTCATATCCTCGTCGGAAATTAAAATTACATCTGTAATTTTGAAGTAAATGTAATGTCCATATTAAATAAAACTATTCTACTGACGTAACATTCTTTACGACATTTATATTCTTCTTACCTGCTTCTACATTCTTTTCGACTTTCTCATTCGTCATTTCATCGAAGACGGTCACCTTAAGTTTATCTTTAAAAAATGTACTATTTTTAATACATGATGCAAGTTGTGTTAACATAAATGTATACTAAATCTAATTTTCTTTATTAATATTGTAATATTTTCGGAGTTAATTATCAACTTCAAAAGGGAATAAAGTTAATTGAACTTCAAACTATCAAAAAATGTTATTCCGTTTTTTCACTTAATCATATTAAATCGACATTTTTACTACATAAAGAAAATGCTTTTTCTAAACCCGGCTTTAATATATAAAAATCTTGTTATGACTTAAAGTGAAATGTATTTTCTATCAAGTACTTAAAATTTCATTTTCTTTAACTGTGAAAATAGTGTGACTTTTTTAAAATTCCCTTTGTAGTTAATTTTCAACTCTTTTTACAGTGAAAAGTAACTGTTTAAAGAAATATATAATTAATGAAAGCTCATACCAGCTTCATCACTTTGCGCAACTTGTTCTTGTCTCTGAGCCTGTCTTGTTGCAACTGTAAAACATTGTATTAATTTTATTAAATATATAATGTTGTATTGTAAATGTATTTTGTCACGTAGGATATAAGTGCATATTTCTTGTGTACTGAAATGATTGAAAACACTTATATAATTCGAAATTTCATTGAAATAATTGCACATAAGGATCAGTAACAGAAGAAGGTTGCTTCGATTTTAAATTAATATGATTCAGGAACGTTGTTTAAGTACATATTTAATTTTTTACGTCTCTTTTACAATGAAATACAAAATTATTACCAGTTTTGCTTCCATTTCTGAGTGTCTGAACTGCTACGGCTGCTCCTTCTAGTGAAGACAGAGTTTCTGAAAATATCACTTTTATTATAAAATTATTTTCAACTTCTTCACAATAAATCACTACTACAGTTGATTTACACTGAGAAAACGACTCGGTTAATATAATACCTGCAAAATGAGTTGTTGAATTTAACCGAGTAAAACGGTTACTTATAAACAACTGATGATTATATGTAAACGTGTTATTGAGCTAAATTTAATTATTAGTGATATTCCTGTGATATCACTGATATTACTGTGATATTACGTAATATTACAGGAATATTGGTGATATTCATGTAATATTACGTGCTGCTTGGGACAATTTCTCTGTGTACATTGTTACTGAAGTAGAAAATGTCAATTATAACTGAAATATTAAAATTTCCACTCTGCTCATGAGTTAAGAAACTTTGTATTTTAGTGATTAACAATTTTTAAACATTCACATTAATATTTCATTTACCTTACTCAAATATTTATTTACTTTTCCACAAATAAACTGAAAATAAGTAAATAAAATATATAAAGTTTAAAATGTAAGAGTATATACTAAATCCGAAGAGTGTTCTTTCAATTTAAAGAATATCTGCCTTACTTAATTATTACAAAAGACGTTTGAGTATCTATTTAAACACACACTTGCTATTAATCCGTTTTTAAATCTCAGAAAGGTTTCAAACTGTCATTTCAATGTAATATTAAATTAAATTTATTGCAATTGCTTGCTGAAATTACTTTTTCGTAGGTATTTTCTATTTTTATTTTCTATTTTTACTTTGTAATACGTAGGTATTAACCATGTCTACCAATTGCGCGAAATGAGCTACTTTAGTATCGTGTGTGGAGGTATGAAATAGCGCCATTTTAGTGCCTGTGGGATAAAACACAAATTTGTTTACCTTCTGCTTCATCTAATTTGTCCATATTTGCCAAGTATTGAATGTCGATATTATATGTTAACAGTTGAACATCTTTGACAGCTGAAAAAAGTTTAACAGTTTCCTATAACATTTTAGATTACAGTGAACCAAGCAGTAAATTCTATTTCTATTTAGATACAACTGCATTTAAAGAACATTTCTTATTATTTTACAAAAAAAGAGAGGAATTAGGTTTCCTTTTCTTTAAAGCAATTTCATTTAATCTCTTAAACACATACAGTAAAATATGAAATAAAGATTACATCATAATTAAGTAATACTCACGTTTTAATAAGTTAATGTACTTCACCATGTTTAGGCTTATCAGACCTTCCTTAGCAGACAACCTACAATTTGTTAATAATTTCTATTACAAAGTAAGAAAAGTACAAATTTTTCGTTTGTTTTTGGCAAAGGCAGCGGTAGCTTCAAAGGTACAAGTGGTGCAGTAAATGGTCACTTGTACTTAAGCATTTGTACGTTTTTCTCAAATAACAATTCTCAATGTATATGTAAAATTTAGTTAATTCTTAAAACAGACAGTGTTCCAACGAGGTTTTGAAACAAACATCCCGTGGTGCATGTAACAGCAAATGTGACCAGATAGGTCACTTATCTTTACAAAATTAAATTTTGTTTTCTGTTTCCGGTATATACTATTTTTTAAAAGCCAACAAACAATATATATAGTATATACAGAAGGGATTGAACCCAAAACTCGAAGAAGGTAATTTGTAAAATACTTTACCAATTTGCAAATACACAGTTAACATCTTCTCCCACAAATTAATTTAACTGCGAAAGGAAATAAGCTCAAAAAGTCAGGCTTTGCTCCCAACATTTGCGCATATTATTGGAATAATTGAAATTAATTCATGGAATTTTTAGCCATACACATAATAAACAATGAATGATAAAAAGATATGCTAAGAGGATTAATATACAGTAAATCATAAGCATTACAGTTCAAAAACGAAGATAAGGAAAGAAATATATGCGTTAATCAATGTTAATTAAAAGAATTATTTTTATGATGCTTAGCAGAATCCTGTAGGGATATTTAACAGCATCGATTATGTTATTATTTTGGAATGAGATAATAATTAATCGTGATCATGAACTTGTCATGTAAGTTTTGTAAATTAATAATAGAACATTGCTATTCCTTTATAAATGTGTATTATCCACTTTTATCGTTCTTTTTTTTGTGTGAAAAAATATGATTTACGAACCTTGGTGGAGTTTGCTTCAATTTCATTAAAATGTCCATAATCTGCTTGGGAAGCTCAGTTTTGACTACACTTTTGTCATTGTCAATTTTTGTTAGCTCACTTAAAGCAGCTGTAACATAATAATGTTTTACATTTCTCAGAAAATATATTATTTTAATATAGGTACTTTAATAACAAACAGTTGTGAACCTTACGCAGTGTTTGTTCAAAAGCTTTCACATCAATACTTTACATATAATAAAATTCATCATTTCAGTTACAAATATTTTGTAAATGACTTACTTAACATTGCCGCTGGAGTTTGGCTACCTTTAATGTTTTGCAAATTCTTTTCGCAAATTGCAAATGCAGTATTGTACCGCAACTCTTGGACGTTACATATGTTGATGTTTCCTGATAAGCTACTCACAAATGCTAATACTTCTTCAAGAAATTTTCTCTCATTCTCAGAAGCTGAATTTGCTTCTGCATTGAGGCAAATAACACCATTTCCAAACATCGCATTTGGAAGTAATGGTAAAGCCATTGACATTGACAAAAGGTTGGACTGGAACTCTTTTAGACCGTTTCGAATCCACATTTCCATTATAACCTGCAACCGAACCATTTAACATTTTCAATGGCCTTATACTGAATGTAATTCATTAAACACTTTACAAATTGAAATTTTTTTTACAAATATTTTAATGATACAATAATGATTTTTGTGATATATAATATATAAAGTACTTCGTTTATTTCAATATAATGCGTACCTGACGAAAATTAAACCAACTTGCAGTATATTTTGCGCCAATAAAAAATGTCTTAAAAGCTTCCATGGTATCTTTGTCATAAGGGCCAATTACAGTTTTTACATTTTTCAACAATTCTTCCTCTTTAAGAGTTTCGATAATTTTTTTTCTTCGTTCCAAGTCCCTTATTGAAGTTACAACAAAGTAAGCTATTGAAGGCTGTATAAATATAAAAAACAGTACATTTATTTTTAAAAGTTTATAATTAATGTGTCAATAACATTTTCAAACACTGAATGCATATATTTACAAGTTTAATCATATTTTGTTCCGTGTGGACTCACGCATCCTTGCAAGGAAAAACTGTTGAGCGAACTGTTTACCCCATTTTTGAAACTATTGCCTAAAAAAATCCATATTGTACACTTTTATATTTGTCAAGAACGTTCTTTTCTGGTCGAGTTACCACACCGTCTTTCGACTCACACAGTTTCGGACTATATCGCTTTAGCAGATACGTTTTGAGGCAATAACTGTTCCAAATTTAATACCGTTTCAATACTAAATGCAGTAACCGATTGATTAGTTAAGTTGAAGAATGCCTGCGGCTTTCTAGTAGCGGATCCAGGGTTCGCGCTTGCTAGCCTGGGGTTTATTCGGCACGTGAGATAATTAGAGCGCGAGATTTGACGTCGCGGACTTTTTTATATGATATTTCGAGACTTCGAATTCATATATACAAGACTCGACTGTCGATAAATCGGCTTTACTTGCTTCCCGTATACAGTTTTCTGTATTTTCCCTTAACTTAAAAAAGAGTATGGAGGAATCAAATAAAAAATAATACTAAACGCAGTGTGGTGTTGCGATACTGTCAATAATACAGTGGCAAACCCAACAGTTTTTCCGCATATCAATACTTAAAAATTGACCTACAGAAACATCTAGTTTGTACAGCATTCAAATTTTAGAGATTTAAAGTTTGATATAAGAAGAAATCATTTCAATTGGGAGAAAAATAATACTTAATATAATTATACAATTAATATAAGACAAATAAAAAATGTGTAAATAAAGTGTTTTGAAAAAGGATTTGATAATAAATATTTGCTATTTTTTTTAATAATTAGTGATAAGAAACAATAAAGTAAAAAATGTGAATTTAAGAGGAATCAACAATGTCAAAACTGCTTATATCAGATTTCATTCTAAATGTATAATTTATTACTGACATACCACTACATTTTCTTTTGTTGATTTTTTTAAAATTTTATTCACTACTTTCTCAGCTAAGACTGTCATAAAGCTCAATGGAAATTCGTCGAACTTTATCTGCAAATAAAATAATTACTTACGCAATCAAACGTATTAAGATGCTACATTTTTTATATATATTTACTGTTTTGTTTAATTATTTAATCATTTCGAGAAATAAATGCATATTAAATATAGAGAAATATGTACAAATTTATGTTATTAGAAAGATATCTTTGCAACATATTTCATTTAAATAGTTTATTAAAAAATGTATTATTAAATTGTTAATAGAATAAATAGAAAGTAAATAATTCAAAATAACGTTAATTTTTTATATTATTTTTAAGAAATTACCATGAACGATTCTGAAACGTAAAGAGTTTCCACATCTGATTCTAGTGGATTCACTTTGAGAATAACTGTTCCTCTTTCTACTTCTTTGTGGAAGCTTTTGGTTTTCTTTAGCTGAAGAAAAAAATCTGTCGCCAACATTCTTTACTTCTCTTGATATCAAAAACTGTAAAAAGTATACGAAAATAGAATGAAATTTATAATAAATATCATAAAAATCTCCTCTAAGTAACAGTTATTCTGCGTATAACGTATGACAAAAGTTATTTAACATGAATTGGAATACTTGGCTGTTACATTATTACTGTCGCACTAGAAGCTTATAACAATTAAAAAAACACTTTCTTCTACATTGTAGAATGAACTATTATTTATTTCTGCGTTTTAAAACGAAGGAATCGCGTATTAATAATTTGTATCTATTTTATGTTTGTGAAGTACTCAGACAATTTTAATTTTTAAAAGAATTTGCTGCTAGTTTTCCCTTCTTTTCTGCTTTATTCTTTCGCTAAAGTTTTCCTTGTAGCCTGCCTATTTATATTAGATATAAATCAACCCTACCGTATGCATTTTTTCTCTACAAAAAGATCTCCCATATTGGTGGGTGACTTCTTCATTAGGATTAAAAATCGCTGCATCTAAAAGAGGGTTTGCTGAAAAGTTTTCCTGTTTACATGTCAGACTTTTTAAGTCTTGTAATTGGAGAGATATATCTTTCAAGGGCCTTCTCTCTAAATTTCTATCAGTAGAAAACTACTGATTCATAGCTAAAATTGAGCAGCAGAGCTACTGATAAAATTAGATAAATTCTGATATTGGAATTTAACTGATGTATCAGTAATAAAGCAACTGATTCATCAGTGATAAAACTGGTAACTGATAAAATTAGTTAAATTCTAATGAAAAATTTAACTAATTTTATCAGTAGCTCAATTCTAGCTGAGACATCAGTAGTTTTCTACTGATTAAAATTAAGAGAGTTCACTTTAAAAAACCATGGTCTCAGTGTTTTTATTTTTGCATATTGGAAATGTCTATCGGTGAAATACCGGTCAAGTTAGCATAATTAAAATGTCTATTAAAACTATTTAAGCGATACACAGCGAAAGCAACAACTTGCCATAAGGTTGCTTTAAATTAAAATTTCTCTCCGTGTGGATGATGGTAAAATTATTTAAAAAATGAATTAATGGAAAAAATAACTCAATGAAATATTTTTATTAGAATTCACCCGAGTAATAGATTTATTTCAATTTTTAATAAATTATTTTAAAAAATGACAGTGAACAAATTTTTGAGTAGAAAACTGAAATGTTTTACACATTTGTGTGATGCTTAATATACTTAATAAAGAAGCCAAACTCGTCAGCATAATATACATTATTTCCCTCTTCTTTCCTCACCGTACAATTGCCGAGAACTTGCCATCATTAGTCTCTTTAGAGTTATTTGTGCTTAGTTTAGTCTTCTGGCACATCTGTTTAAGAAATTTATCAATGATCTGCAACAATATATATTTTATTTTGTTAAAGGAAAAAAAATTGGACGAATATTGTTTTCTGTTCCTAAGTGCTACTTTCACTTTTAAAACCTACACCCGATTGTCTTCCCAACAGGTACAAAATGAATACTTTTGCACAGGAGACAATATTTTATAATTGAGTGATAATAAATTACAATACTTCATTTACTATACATAACAAATACAGATTTTTATAGATGAGACCTAGGAGGATACACAGCAAAAAGAAAGGAGTTGAAATTTAATTTAGTCACGGATTTAATAATAATCCCACCGTTTTGAGTTAAAGACAAACGGAGATAGAGAAAGGGAGTTAGATTCTAACTTTGTAACTTGTGTTTTGGTACCGAGTAGTTTTTAGGTTACATTATATATATATCTTCATACTACATAAATTGAACATTTATATATTTTTTTTAAAATTAATGATGCATTATTTCAATATTTTAACATTTTTATTAAACGAAAGCGACATCAACAAGTAAAGAAGTAGCTTTTCAAGATTTAGAGCAATCATAAGCAGCCCTGCCAGTGTGTCTGACTTAGCCGAAGATTTCCGAAGCTCTTTTAGTGTAAGTTTAAATAATATTAAATACTCTTTTGTAAATTTCACTTTCTGCTTTCTTGTAAAGGAAGCTTTGTTTTTCTTTAAATTAAAATGTTTGTAAAAATACCTTTAGCAAATTTACCTCTATATATAAATGTATTATATGAGGATGTATGTATATCTGGTCGTATGCATGTGTGTGTGTATATGTGTGTGAGTGTATGTATCACGTTTTGTTATTTACACGGTAACTTCAGAAAGGTTTAAGATATCTTCATAAAATTTTTAAAAGGTTATTTTTAGTTTCAATATCCCAAAATAAATGATTTTTTACATCTTTACGTTTTATAAAATTTAATTTGATAACAAATTTAGATTTGCTCAGTTCATATGTTGCTCCTTCAACATATGTTGATAAAATTTATGGAGTTTATCTTAAATTTGAATAACTCAAAACGAACGGAGGGATTTTCATGTTTTTGAAAAATAGTACATAGGTACAATGATTTCTCATATTTCTGAAAATTGGTGGATGACTGAAGAGAATTGAAACTTCCTTTATGAGGAAGCAAACTGTTCATGATATAAATACAATAAATTTAGACAAATTATGAAAGAATATGCAGTTAGTTATGGCATTATGTTAGTTGTTAGTTAGTTATGCATTATTATGGTGATTGGAGCAACTGTTGAGTTTTTTCGTCCCTCTAGCGATTATTGAATATTATGGTTTGAAAACGCCATCTTGAATTTTGAGATACGCCCAAGGATTTTTAAAAATTAACCCTTTAAGGGCAACTGATGGAATATTAATTCAGTGGTCACGTGAACAATAGGCAAAATTTATCCCAGGTGTTAATCTCATTGTTAGAATAATGAAGACTAAAAAATTTTGTGGATATTCACCAATTATATTTGTTAATTATTCACAAATTTTTGAAAAAATACAAAATTATTCCTAAAAAAAGGAAAAATGACCCAAAAGTTGTTGATTTCAATAATCCCTAACGGTTTGGGCAATTGTTACAAACACGAGTGAGGATTTATTTTTTATAACTAAAGAGATGTTTAAAAAAATATGAAAGTTAATTTTTTTCTAAAATTGATTTTAAATACATTTAATATGAAGACACAGTTTAAATTACTTTTTTTTAATTATGTGAATGAATTACAATATGTAATTATATCTTGAGTTATTAAAAAAGTACTTATTTTTCAGAAGCGCTTTCATTTTAGTTGAATTAATAAAAATAAGGGGGATTGAAGAGAGAGATTTGAACTTATGTACATAATGTGACCACTGAGGTGATAATCCATCACATGCTAATTTGTCCAAACCAGTTAAAGTTATTTAAATTAAATTATTAATGAAGAGATGGGTTGGTCCGCTTAATAAATAATGTCCCATATAATAAATACATTGGCTGCTGTAATATAACATAAAAAACGCAATCGAATACCGACCCTCCGTAGTCTAATTCCTTTGTAGCAAGAGAGATGAATTTGTCTCGCTGAATGTCTTTCTTTTTCATTAATTCTCCTACTCTCTCTCCTCGTAATAACGCTTCCATGCGCAAAACTTCCGAATGAAGAATGTTTGTCAAGTTGCCTGAATAAAAATGTATATATTTTTTGTAATAACAAAATTTGTAACTAAATATCTAAAGCATTCTGATTATTTTTGTCTTGTTTCATATGTTTATTGCACAGTTACTGTGAATGTATTGTATAATAGTTCAGTTCTTTTAATTAATCTTAATCTCTAAAACAAAAAAAGGACATTTTCATATTTGGTGGACTGAAAGTGAATATCATAAGGTTTCTTTAAAAATAAAAAAAAATAAAATAAAAAAATGCTTCTTTTTTAAAAAAAAGTCAAGAATGTCTTTGTTCTTGACAACAAATGGTACAATTTTGAATTTTTTAAAATATTTTTTGTCTTATTTTTAGAAATAGTAGAAAAAAACCTTTACAAATTCAAAGGCCACATTTCTATTAAAAGTTCCTGCCGTAAAAAAACTACAAACACTCAAAAACATCCAAGTCCAATTTTTATTCAAAAATTTACACTTCTCCATATCCTTCATTCTTTCATGAAACCAAATAATAATTAATTGGTTGCTAAATAAAGTACTCGTCTACAGGACTAAACTTTGTACAAGTTTCAGCCCGATACTAGAAAATTCTCTTCTCTTGGATTGTTAGAGACATTTTGTCCTATGCGTATGTTGTTATGATAATTTCTAACAGTTAATGCATTAAAGCATCATAATCTATTTGAAATACAAATTATTTTTTCCCATACAATTTGAAAAAAAATCAAGATATTACTTGAATTCATGAGAGTTACTTCAAAATATTTAGAAAGGTATATGTACAGATTCATTATAAAATCCTAACCTACATTAGTATATGGCTTTCTTTGCATACACTGAGAAAAGAACTCGGTAAATTTTAACGAAATTAGAAGTAAAAGTTGGACAAAAATGTATTTCGCTAATCTTCGATATTTTGGGATGAGCTACAACAACACTAGTATAGGTAAATAATATTCTAAGAGCAATGTACATTCTCAAGTCTAGGAGAGTATGTGAGGAAGAATATAATGCTACCAAATTTCAAGAGAGTTTGATTCAGCGGCTGAGTAAAATCTACCGACCTTATGTGTGGAACTATACAGCCGGGATATCCCCACCAAGTTTCAAGCATTCTTGTAACTCAAATAGACAGGTCGCAGAATATTCACATTAAGTTTCGTAGCGCAAGTGGTTAGAGTGTCAGCATACTTTAGCGTAGGGTCGGGGGTTTGACTCCCCATCAGCTCGTAGATTTTAATTTATAAGTTAAAATTTAGGTAGGAAAAAAAAGATTGCAATTTAAGCCAGTTCACAAAATTATGGTGTATAAATATATCGTCATTCGGCAACAAAAATTGTATTTCAAATTATTTTGGTGTTTTCCTTCGCAGCGCAGTAAAATTTACTCAAAATGCTCGTCAGAATCTCACACAAATTTGTTGAATTAATAAAATTGACTAAAATACCATTCTGTCCAACTTTTACTGAGCTCTTACAGTAAAATATACCTAGTAAATGTTCTCAGTGTACAAGCAGTACCTACATGTAGGTGCATATTATCCGTGAATATTGTTTTAATAGTATTGCTTTTAACCATGAAGTTCATGTAGTTGAACCTTAAAATATTCTTACTTAAGAAATTCCAGACTCCATGATTATGTCCACCGAGTTTGAGAAGCAATCTACTGTTCAAC
>WNHD01006085.1:0-16012 GCA_011057455.1 Ganaspis sp. Gsp50 | reverse complement strand
AGTCAACATTATCACTTATTTTACGGATATTTGCAAACAAGGGTTACTCTTGTGTTTGCTTCGCCCCTGTACACGACATTTATTGCCACGACAATCACTACCACAACAATAGAAAATTGTACAAAATTTAATTTCTACACGTTCTAGAAATAAGCAAGCAAAACAATATTTGGCAGTAATTTTTGTCCTTTTTTCCTTTAGCTATTTATCGGTTTTATATTATTATTCTTATTAAAATAATAAAGTTAGGACACTCCACGACAATGGGCTTTAATAAAAATACTCAGTGTTTTCTTAGCGATTTTAATTAAGAATAAGATAAATATGTTGTTTTTTCTATTTTTTATTACGGATTCGAGAAGTGAAATATTTTTTCTTTGATGTCTTGATAAATTTAAGATGAAAATTGAAATTTTTATGGTTTGTTTATACCAGTTTATGTATTGTCGTGGTCACATGAAGATTTTTGAAGACATTTATATTTTTATGATTATTAGTATGTATATTGGTATAATTTAAATTTTCAATATCATAAATTGTACATTTTGAGTTAAGCTATAAGAATATTAATTTAGTAACTTCAGATAGTACCATTTTCATGTGCTACAATATTTTAAAGCTAAGCTACTTCGAGGTTAGGACATTACAAAATGGTATTTTTCAGTTATTAAATGGTATTTTTTAATTAGTGTGCGAAAAACTAGTCGTTTATAACAGATAATAGTTAAGGGGTCATTAAATTACATTTATGCCTAAAGTAGATAATTTATTGACAAAACGTTTAGATAATATAACGCGAAGACATGAAAATGCCCTCCATATGGAGAATCATCCATAAAGGTCCATCTTTATTTTTAAAGATTTTTTTAATTTTACTTTATTTTATTTTTTAATTTTTAATATATTAACAATGGAGAGCAATCAACTTTTACATTCTATATTTTGTCACGTTTTGTTTTGGCAATAATAGAAATTGGGCAATGTATATTTTAACTCGTTTTTAAACGTTTTCTTGGGGGATATTGAATTGATCTAAACTTCTTATGGTGTTAGGAATCCTTGTTAGATTCAATTGTGTGATTGGATAGCCGATGGTCAGGTTACCATATAAGCGGATCAAAAGCAGTTTCCTGAAATCCTTCTCGAAATGTGTATATATAGATACGCGGTCGTATTTTGCTCCGTTAATTCCTTGCTAAACATCAGATGTTTCAGCTTTTCGAGCATTATATAACGCATTAAGCTCTAGGTTAATTGTCTAATCTCCTAACCAAAGAGAAATTATTTAGAAGCCTAAACTCACTTTGCATACTTAATTTTTCAGCTTCTGCAGAAACCTTAATAACACCCTTGTTATGCAATTCTACTCGCATCTCGTCCTGAATGTTATAACAATATTCTCTAGTTAAATTTTTTTAATTTTAATAAATTAAATTTACACGATATAAAATATTGTTATCTCATAGAGCAAGTATTGGTTTTTAATTTAAGTTGAAAGTGGATTTATTTATATAAAATTATAAACATAAAATAAAAGAAATAAACATAAAATAAAATATTCATAAAAAAAAGTTTATAATCACTAAATAGAAACAATAATTGTAATTTCTTTCTGTTGCAGGTATGTTTGGTGTTGTTTACCTATCGCTCTTGGTGATGTATTATCTTAAATACGAGCTTAAATATTTTATTCAAAAGTTAGCAATATAAGAATTTTGAAGTAGGTACTATTAAGATTTTTTCTTCTGTTTGTTGACGAAGATTTTTTCTAAATTTCAATTATCCACAAAAATGTATGTTTAGTAAAAAATTGTAAATAATTATAAATACTTTAATACAAAAGTAAGAATTTATCACTATCGATCGTTATTTCAATACATATAACGTAAAATATATTTTGTAAATAATTTAATTTATAATAGCTTAATGCAAGAAAAATAAGAAATAATTATTTGAATGCAAAATTATTAAAATAGAGTAGCTGAGTTTATTTAAATAATTTCTATAGAGAAAGAAAAATCTCTTTCGTTAATTAATACATTTAAAACTGAAAAGAAGATTAATAAATTAGCTTTATGAACACAAGTTGTTAATACTGTTAAAGATAGTAAAAAACATGACACTTATTTTGACAAGCGGATTATCACAAACCTTGATAATCATAATCCAAGCTTTCATTACGTCGCTAGGAAAAGTTAATCGCGAAAATTGCGCTTTTTAGCTTTTTTCACAAGATAACATGAAATGGAAGGCAATTCCATAAGCTCATGGGAAAAGGATTTTTCACAGATTTAGTGCTTATATTTTTATTTTCTGAAAGTTGGTGTGTTGTTGAAACTAGACATAATATATCGTTGAGTTAATATAAAAACTTGACATAGACAGATGTTCTTTCTGAAACTCATATTTTAAATTGTACCAACGTTTCTCAAATGATAAAATTAATAAATTTCTCAACTTTTTGCAATTAGCAAAACAAAAAAATTGAAAAATTTCCATTGAAATTGAATCTTTGTTATTTTGCATACAACCAGCAAAGTCTTGATTATTAAATTAGCATTGAAAAATTATTAAATGAATTAGCATTAAAATTATTAAATTCATTTGCATACGAATTCAACAAAAGTTATATTTTCATTTTACACATTTACATTTTTGCACATTTTTTGAAAAAATTAAAAGACAAAGATTTGTTTTAAGAACAACGGATATTTATTTTTAACTCTGATTCTGTTTCAGTTTGTGGTCACTTTTTGTATAATATATATATAATATATATATATATATATATATATATATATATACGTATAGAATTTGAATTTTTTTTAGTAGTCCTTTCCCATTGATGCTTTTTCCACTTGGTTCGCGGTGTTATCATCAGATTTAGCATTGCACAGTTCTGATTGATGCGAATCGAGTTTTCGTTGAAATCGATTTGAGAAACTGGCGACATAGTTGACTGCTCTTTCTCTGTCGTATGCCTGTTGCGAATTTTTCAATTTCCGTTGACGTAATAAAATCTGGATTCTGCATGTCATCACGGAAAAGATTATTTATCAAATCGTCAATCAGGGATTTTTGCAAGATTAAGGAAATCATCTTTCTTGAATTTTTACGAAATGAAATTAAGATTGCTACGCTTAATTTAATTTAAAAATTACTGAAACGAACACATTTACCTTAAAAGTATAATTGTTAACATCAATGTTAACAAATTGATATCAAAAGTAACAAATTTATGGAGATTTTCTAATAAAAAATTATGATGGTGCGTCAAGATGGAATTTTCAATACCAATCTGAAATTTTCAAAAATTACAATTATAATTACAAATTATACAAAAACAAATTGTAAAAAAAATTGCTTAACTAATAATATCCTAGCAGTACCAATTTCTAAAACTTACTAAAAAAGAAATATTTAGTATTTTAATATTTGTACTTTCTATACTTTTCTTCCTAAAATATTTGTTCTTAAAATGTTCCTTGTTAAAATTTAATTCTTATATTAAAATATTTATTTGTTTAAAACACTGTAAAATGATTACTTTAATAAACTGTACTTCGTGACAAATCAAATTTTTGTTTCTAAAAAATAGTTATTCTTAAAATTGTTGTTAAACTATTACACGGAAAAAACTTGAGTTCAAAGTGAGCCCCGTATGAGGGTCAATTTGAACCGAATCAAAAATTAACCTCGTAGATAGCGCCATATTCTATGTCATTTAGAATTGTATAATTTGAACCGCATCGAAAATGACTTTAGGTTTTTCGATTTGTTATTAAAGTATATTTTATTAAATATGTCAAATTTTTGAAGATTCGTCACTAGTTTGGATTTGAAAAACAAAGAACATTGTGTTTGAAAATACTCATTATGAAACGTGAGAAATATATCTTTGGTTAAGAACGTGAATGAAATGGAGAATCCTAATCTGAATATGTACCACTTTCAGCTTATGCTTGCTATTACTCAGGCTTATTTTCTGAAAAGGGTATTTGCATTCTGAAAGTGATAAATGTTACTACAGGTACTCAACATTCCAAACATTGCATGAGATAAATTTTAAAAATAATAATTATTCATTTTTTAATGAGAACCGTGAGTTTTTGACAAAATTTTCCTTCACTTTTTGTAATTCTGTATATTTATGTATCTTGACACACTGATTACGAATATAGTATGGTGAAAATTGGCGCACAAATATTGAAAAAAAATCCCATACAACTATTTTTTTCACACAATTTTTATTTACAGTATACATATAGTTACGAACTGAATGAGTAGTAATTTATATTTGTTATATTGTTTTTCAAATAGAGACGCAAAAATATAAAGATACTTTTTTTATATAGAATGATCAAAAAGTAAATTTGCTATGTAATTATTTGAAAGTATATTTTGATGTAGATATATTTTTACGATTTTTTTACATGCATTTAAAGTAGTGATCTAAAGTGACCCTTTGATGATGAAAATTGGTGCAGATGAAAACTTTCTTGTTTTGCGCTAAAAGCTATTAATACAGGAAGTATTTTTCTCTGTGTTGGCAAGTGAGTTTAAAAATTTTAAACTGTATCAAAGAATCGATTGATGCGAAATAATCAAACTGATACAATAAGCTATTCATTGTCATTGATTTTGGTTTGAAAAGCGAGGGAAAGATAAATGGTATTTTCAAAATGGCGGAACTTGTGAGAGTTGAGCTGCACTGGTGGCTTATCAATATGGATGTGTTTAACTTGCTGCATAATAGAGAATCCTAGGCAACATTCCTTTCCCCGCTGGCATATTGAAGTAATCATTATACTTGGGAGGTACTCTCTGTTCGGAAACTCGGTTAACTCGAGTCACCACTTCATAATCTAATTGAAAGAATCCTCTTTTACCATTTTTCCATTTTATACTTGCTTTTCAATAATCTTCTTTTCTGATTCTTTTTCTAAAAAGATTGTCAGTTCTTGATCTGTTTTCAATCTCTGCACTCCATTTAGGTCTCAACTTCCTTTGCGCAAAAGAGCATGCTCTACAGAATTTATTTTTATCATACACAAGTAAATTTCATCTCAAAGAGCTTTTTTAGAGAGTTTTTATTAAAAATTAAGCACTTAAATATGATTTCGTTCGCAACTGTTTGAAGGTCTTTTTGGTTTTTTAGTTTCGTACTCTTGCTATGTTTGAATAGTAATACAGTCTTCGATCATTTTTATTTTGTCTTTATTATGTATATTTATTTTTTTGGAGTTGTGTGATGTTTTTAATAGCATCCAAATGAAATTTAAATTTCCGTGAAGATAAAAAATAAGGAAATTGCATTTTTTATGGACAATAATGTTTAAATGAGTCAAGAGTGTTTTATTGCCGTCGAGATAAAAGATGTAAAGAACGTGAAATGAAATAAGCCTTTTAAGTGTAATAATTATGTATATGAATTTAATTTGTTTCAATTGAAATAAAGGTGGTTTTCTGCAAACAATGATTGCATATTTGTCTATTTAGAATGAAGCTCTTGAATGCTGGAAACTAAAGTGCTTTCTCATATTAGTATCAATCTACTATACTGTGATTTCAAAGGCATTCGTAATAATAATAATAATGTTAGAAATGATGAGATATGCACGCAACTGTACCTACAATGGGAATTGGCCAATTTATTGTTGTATTGCAATAACAACAGACAAAATGTAATGTAGTGTAAAATTACATTACAAGCAATTGAAACAATGTATAGAGTAAAGGCACAGTAATATAATTGCAACTATCTATAGAAAAAAATGATAATGATTAAATTATTGTAACAATGTATAGTAAAATCACAATAATATAATTGTAACAATATAGAGTAAATTACAATAATTTAAATGTAACAATAGTAATAGTTGTAATAGCAACAATTGTAATAGTTACAATATAGGAAATTATACGTTATTCGAAATAACGTAAAACAAGTTTTTGAAAAATATTAAAAAGCAGCAACAATTTGCAGTAAAATGACATTAACTTAGGGTAAAACAGGGGGAGTTGGCCATGTGGGAGAGATGACCAATTCAAATATTTCATAGAATTTACTTGTAAATATCACTTATTATAGGTTAATCTGCTTCATTTTCGTGCCTCGACAAAATTATCAATAAAAGTTTAGACAACAGTCGCTTTTATTTAGTTTTTACAATCGTTTAAAAAAACTATGGCCATCTCCCCCGGACTTACCCTAATTACAATGTACAATCTCTTTTCTACAATATACACTGAGAAAAATGAATTATAAAGGTTAACATACGTATAATAAAATTAAACATCCTGGATGATAAACATAGGGACAAACATCTAAATAATAAAAAATATAATCTTCAGATCTTAGACTTAAGATTATAAACCTTAACATATTAGATGTTATATAATCTTCAGATCTTAGACTTAAGATTATAAACCTTAACATATTAGATGTTAAAATTTAAGATATTGGATGTTAAAAATTAGGACCTCGATTTTAGGAGGAAAATATGTGAATTTATTTTTGTTTGTGAAACTGGTAAATAATATTTGTGGTTATGGCATAAAGAGACTGGCTCTGCAATGCATTATGGGATCTTTGTCCATACAGTGCTGCCATTCTTGGCAAAAATATCAACCATAATTATGTGTCAAATGTCAGTAGCATTTCTTTCGGTGAGGATATTGTTAAGATTTCTATAAGATGCTCAATAAATAACCTACAAAATCATCAATTATGTGTTTACTTTGTGAAACGCTTAAATTTTTTACTATTTCACATTGATAATTAATATTTTTAGGCCGGAAACATAAGAACTGTCAAAATTTAACCTCAAATTGTCATATACGCATTATGAAATGTAGAAAGGTTATAATCTAGATCATAAGCGTTAATATACAGTAATGTTAATTGTTATTGTTATCAAAAGATTATAAATGTTAAGAATATAATCATCCATATGTTAAGATTATAAATGTTAAGAATATAATCATCCATATGTTAAGCTTTATGACCTGAATTTTAAACATCCAACTTTAATCATCTATTTTTCTCAGTGTACAATATACAAATTAATATAATATACAAATTACAACAATAACAATCTTATAATAGCAAAAAGAATAATAATTTATATATTTTTTAAATAATATGTTTTTTGCTTCAGTAGCTTATAACAAATCCGAAAACGTTAACTTGTTTAATTTCACTATTCCTTTTACTGGTTTCCTGTCTGCTGAAAAAAACTGTCGAGCTTTTTTTGTAGAGTGTTTTGTTGGAGAATGTTTTTTTCGAAGACTTTTACAAAATGTACAAGCTCTTTTACAAGCTCTTTTTATAATTAACACCTATGTTGACAAATGACATTTGTATCAAAGTGTTTTATTTCTTTAAATAGACAGAGATAGTGTCATGCTCTCTGGAATAGTACCTAATCGAAAGATAAAAGATACACATTACAAATGAAAGAGTTGAACTTTACCCTTTGTTTTTTATCTCAAATTCGACCTTCTGTTTGAAACTCATTTCACTTGCAGAGCAGATTTTTTTAAATAGAAAACTATTTAAGAACAAATTTATATAGCGAATCCTTTCACTTTCTTAAATAACTAATTATTTTGATCGACATTTTACTTCAAGGACAATTTTATTTTATTTGTTTCTTCTATCATTGGTTTGTTTCTAATGGGTCTTTTTATTTAAGTAGACAATTAAATTTGAAAAAAAACTTTTATGGATTCTTTGTAATGTGAAAAAATATCAAACGGTATTTTAAGGGTTTAGATAAAAATGTTTTAACAGATAACCTGTTTTAAATAAGTAGCTTTTTTAACAACAATTTTATCTTACAATTTAGTTTTTTATAGGATTGGTACAACCAACAGGGTACAATTACAAGGTACAATTTGTTATTAATTGTTTTAATAAGAGTTTATTATCCTTTTAATGATGTAAGTTGCTCAAAGTACTTCAAAATAATTTAGGTGGTATTCAAGTAAATTTAGGGCATAAAAATAAATAATAGCTTCTTGGTAATTCTCAAGGCACTTGTAACTTTGTTATTAACATGAAAATTTTACAAAATTATAACTTAAATTATCTCTTATTCATAAAATAATGATTTTTTAACTTTTAAAAGTATTGTTTCTTAAATTATTGCAACTTTTATAAAAATGATCGCATTATAAAATATTACCTCTTTTTAGTATAACCTATTTTTAAATATTTCTTCTTTTTAAATATTGCCTCTTTTTAACATTGCCTCTTTTTAATATTGCCTCTTTTTAATATTGCTTATTTTTAAATACTGCCTCCTTTTAAACATTGACGCTTTTTAAATATTGCCTCTTTTGTAAACATTAACTGTCTTCTTTTTTAAAATACTGCCCCATTTGTGTATTAAAGCACAGCCTTTCTTACTTTTTGAAATACTAGCTCTTTTAGTTTTAAAATACTGCCTTTTTTTAATACTGCCTCCTTTTTTAATATACTGCCTACATTTTTACTACTACCTCTTTTTCTTAATACTGCTTCTTCTTTTTTAAATACCACCTTTCATTTTTTAGCATATCTGCTATTATTTTTGAAAATATCTTTAAAAAATATGTGCGATAACTTTTGTCATAAAAAGCTCTATTCATTTTTTTTTCCACAAATACTGTTCTGCTTATCAAAAATGAAAAAAACTTTCTAAAGAAACCTTTTTTTTAATTAAAAATACATTTTATTTACCTTTCTCACTTTATAACCTCATACACTTCAAAAAGTTCTTTTACTCTAAAAGAAGTTCTTTTTCTATATGCATGAATAATATCCCTATAATAATATATTATGAAAAGAAATCAGAGCAGAAACAAAATCCATACTTGTCAAAAGAAACTTCTTAACTCAAAATTGTATAGAAACATAAAACTTTGATGTATGTACATATTAAACATTATTTCCTCTACAAATGCTTTAAAACAAAAAAGCATTTATTTAAGTGGAAATGTTGCTTTAAAGCAAAAAGAGCATTTGTTTAAGTAGAAATGTTGATATTTGTGAAATTATATTCCATTAGGAAATAAGAATACCCGGAAATAATTGTGTAATTAAATTAAATTAAAAAATAATTAAACGAATTGATTCAAAAGGGAATTAAGGTTGCCTATATACACAATTTACCATGATTAATTTACTGAATTGCGATTATTTCAAACGTTTTTTTTATCTTTTTTTTATCGCATAATTAAAAGAATCCGTCAGTTTGGTCAAGTTATCAGAACTCAAGGATATTGATATTCTTGAGATATGTTGTGGATATCAAATTAAAATCAAACCTCAGAGAATGGAGTTTGGGAAGTTGAAGGGTGATGGACTCAAGGTCAACTTGGTAAACCAAGGTACTTGTTTTCGCCTCCGGATATTCCCTGTGGAGAGTGACGAGTGGATACTCTGCAAATCCAATACGAGAATGTCCTCGAGGATGGTCCAAAGGGTCCTAAAACTGGATCATGTAGAGTAGCCACTCTTGTGCACTCGATCAGTCAAGGACGACCTATGTGTCTCTTCTAAATTTTATCACGTATCCTGATAACAAAAGGAATACAATTTTATAAAAATAAGAGCTAGAACACAAAGTTCATACAATCGACTCATCAAATAATTAACAAATAGAAAAATAGAACTTAATGCAATACAAAAAATGTAATTTCCAAAATAAAATAATTTTACTGTGCATTATTCATTTCATAAAAAAATATATACATACTAAAAAACATTTTATTTAAAAGTTCAGTTTTTAAAGTGAAGCTATATTTAATTTTTAGTCCAAAATTAAATTTGCTATTTAAAATTAAATTGAAATTAAATTCGCTATTTAAGATTACATTTAAAATAAATTCGCGATTTAAAATCGCTATTTAATTTTCAAGCAGATTAAGGCAGATTAAGGTCACGTGCAAGAACTCGGTTGATAATTTAATTTTTATAATTAATTAATTTAATTAATTTAATTAATAATAAAATAATTCTTAATTTTTATTTTTCCCTGAAGTTTTTTTTTAAAATAATAATATGCTAGACATTTATGACACACTTGAAGGTTTGCTAAAATGGTTTTCGAAGTTTCAAAACAGAATGTTTGTTAATTTGACTGTAAGAGAATTTTTCTTTAATTTTACTGTACAAGTAGTGAGAAATTAATAAGCCGATAAACAATCTTATCGACATATTAGTTTCTCACTATATTTACAGTGAAATTAAAAAATATTTTGCTTTGGAACTTTGAAAATCATCTTAGGAAACCTTCAAGAGTATCATAAATGTATATAACTTTATTATTAAAAAGGAACGAAAACATAAAAATTAAGGTAGATTTCTAAATTATCAACCGAGTTTTTGGACCCGTCGTTAATGAGATTTTATAAAAAAATGTCTTCTCGTGTAAAAAATTCTATTCAAAAATGGAAAAATTGAAACTCAGAATTAAAGAAGTTACACTGAAAAAAAAAATTATTTGATTCAAATAACCATTTACTTGTCTATTATCAAATAAATATTTATTTGAACGAAATAATTATTATTTGAGACCAATAAACAATATTTGATTCAAATACAGAATTAATTGATTCAAATACCATTTGTTCGATTCAAATAATAATTACTTCGTTCAAATAAATATTTATTTGATAATAGACAAGTAAATGGTTATTTGAATCAAATAATTTTTTTTTTCAGTGTAGAAATGGAAAACTATACATATATTGTTGAATTTGACAAAAAAAAAGAAAAGTTCAATTCCGAATTAAAAAATCTGATTTAAAAATGAATCAAATTGAAAAAAATTCATAACAGTTTCAATTGCATTTTTTGCATTGCATTTTTTTGCGTTGCATTTTTTTCAAAACAGTTAAATTTGCTGAATTAAAGAATTAAGAATAACGCCTTTAAAAGTTTTATCTTTTTTAATTTCCTTTTTGAATTTGAAATTCAGATTTTCATTTTGAGCTCTTGTTTTCTTTTAAACATATTCGCGTCTTTTTTTATGAGATAAATATTGTTTTTTTATTAATTGAATATTGGTATCTCTCGTTTATGAAATGAATATTGTATTGATGTTTGAACCACACAATTTTATTATCTCCTTCAAAATTTGAATTCAGATAGCGGAAAATGAAATCCCATTTCATTTTCTGATTTCTCATTCAGTGGCGTAACTATTGGATTTGCAATACTTTTAAATTTTCTCGGTATCAAGTTTAATCGCCTCTAAGTAAAAACGTTTTATTACAAACGCTCCAAGATGCAGATCCTTTCCGATTCAAAGCTCCGGAAATTGGGAATTCTTTCAAATCGAAAATTCGATTTACACTATTCCTGAAATTCAATTCCTGAATGTACTCCCAAGTTGTAAGTTTAGTTAAATACGAGATTTCTTTTTTTGTACACAATTTTCAGTCAGGGTTAACACGTTGCACGTTTCCTTCAATAGAATGCAGTTTTTCTTTTTTTTAAGCAATTAAAGTTTAACAAGCAACGTTTTGGATCATTGTTTCTTTGCCACTTGCAGTTTTTATTCTTTTAGTCGACTTTTTTATACTTTCAATCTTTTTATTCTTTTCATCTTTTTATTATATCATTCTTTTTGTTTTTTCATTCTTTCTATAGTTTTTTTCTTTTTCATTTTTTTATTTTTTTATTCTTTCATTCTCTTTTTTATTTTATTCTCTTTATTTTTTCATTATTTTTATTCTTTCATTCGTTTTATTTTTTTATTCCTTCATTCTTTTCTTCTTTTTTATAGTCATTATCATTTATTCTTCTCTCTTATTTTCATTTATTCTCCTTTATTATTTGTTTTTTATTGTATTATTTTTTTATTTTTTTACTCCTTTTTTTCATTTCTTTTCTGTTTCAACTTTTTTTTTATCATTGTTTCTTTGCCACTTGCAGTTTTTATTCTTTTAGTCGACTTTTTTATACTTTCAATCTTTTTATTCTTTCAATCTTTTTATTATTTCATTCTTTTTGTTTTTTCATTCTTTCTATAGGTTTTTTTCTTTTCATTTTTTTATTCTTTCATTCTCTTTTTTATTTTATTCTCTTTATTTTTTCATTATTTTTTTTCTTTCATTCTTTTTATTTTTTTATTCCTTCATTCTTTCCTTCTTTTTTATAGTCATTATCATTTATTCTTCTCTCCTATTTTCATTTATTCTCCTTTATTATCATTTATTCTCCTTTATTATCATTCTCCTTTATTTGTTTTTCATTGTATTATTTTTTTTATTCCTTTTTTTTCATTTTTTTTCTGTTACAGCTTTTTTATTCGTGTAGCTCACCCTGAAACATTCTTTCTACTAAATCTTCGTGCCGGAAGATAAGTCCTATTAACCTTTTGCATTACTTTTTTTTCGTGGAATATAAACTTCCTGCACGGTAGCTAAAAGTAGCCAAATAAGGAACGAAACTTTAATTAGAGATTGTGACTTTTTTCAACATTTGTAAAGCGGATTTTCATCATTTAATGTCTTTTAATATTTTTCTTCTCATTTTGGGAAAGATCTTTAAATTAAATTGCTAATTAAATAAAAGTTTGAAAAACTTTCAAAAAAGTTTTCAGTTTAATAAGTTTATAAAGATTTTTTTTAAGTTTTAAAAGCTCTTTAATTTTTCAGGTTTTAAATATTCGATTATATAATTTCTTAGTTTTAAAGTTCTTCAATTCTTGAAAGTTTTAAACGATAAGATACCGATAAGTGCACAGAAATTTGGACAAATAAAAATTTTACGCAAATTTTAAGGCGAATTTTTACTAATACAGTGATAAAAATTATTACGGTGTTAGTTTAAAAAAGTGGTTATTATGCACACTTGAAAATATATTTTTACAGACCCGATAAAGCGGATTTTCCACTTTCGAAGAAATGGATATCTTATGGGATTTAGAATATTTACCAGGAGCTAGAATGACAGCCCAGAAATGACTTTTGATATAAGATTTCCGCAATGAGCATCATTTCCTACAAGATGTATATACTTATTGGAATATCAGTATTTCGATATATGCATTTCGATAGTTTGACTTTAAATCGACTCAACCACTTTCGAGTGCCCTAAATTATTGCCCGGAAATTTAAAAACGAAATTATTTCGTTGTGAATTTGTTGAATGTTTAATTTTAACTTAATCAAATTATATTAAATTTAATTAAGTTCTTAATTATTCTTAAAAAATACAGAATTCCATAATTTAGTTTGAATGTGTTTCAAATTGTGTCCTTTGTCTCAAATCAAGAATTAATTTATAAATTAATTATTAATTTAATATTAATATTAATTAATGATTAATAATTTATTAATTCATAATTTATATTTTTAACAGAAAAATACATCAACTGAATATTTTTCAAACCATTTTTGAAATTGATAAAACAATTTCTACAGTTTTACTAATTATCGCAAGAAATTACTGATGCTGAAAACGAGAATAGAAGAACTTTTTTAATAAAGAAAATTGATTCTTGTAAAGTTTTACATTCTTAGTATTCATTATTACTATCTTAAATGAATATTTAATTTTTAGTTTCGAATTGTAAAGTAAAATTTCGTTACGCTCGTAAAATATTCGTGAAAAGTTTTTTTGAAAGGCAATTATAAAGTGTAAAAATAAATTCCTCAATGTGTTGTTAATATAGTTAAATAAACTAATTACGCTTGGTCCTCAAATAGGACATTTGTTTATTGTAAGTAAATAAATATATACATATAGTTTATTAGTATTTTAGAGTGCTTTATTATTAATAACGAACTTATTAATATTTAGACAAATACAACGCATGTTGAGCATTATTGTAAATGTACGAAATATTAATAAACAATTCCATCTAAATTATATATACCAGACAAATCGAACATGCATTTTGTGTTTGTTCATTACTCATTAGTATCGTGTTTCCACTATTAATTAAATACAGAATTATTTTATGCAAAGTTACAATTTC
The DNA here is from genome assembly GCA_011057455.1 of Ganaspis sp. Gsp50. NCBI lineage: Eukaryota > Metazoa > Arthropoda > Insecta > Hymenoptera > Figitidae > Ganaspis > Ganaspis sp. Gsp50. Next base: position 2,036 of record WNHD01006085.1, on the reverse strand, counting down.
GTTCTATATATCGCAAAATTATGACGTCAATACTCAAAATCACAAACTTTTGTTAAAATTTAACTTCTGTTTCCATAAGTTTTTCTATTTAGAATGAATTAAATTACAACAAGACGATTTGTTGGTTGTTTATACAATAGAATTCTCGTATTTGAGTACTGTCAGTAGAAGCGCATTGTCATGTGCCAAATTCGTGGTAAACCTTCGCTAACCGAACTTGAAACAATTCGCAAGTTTCTCGATTCATTCGAAATGCACAAAATCTTACGCTCGGGAAATCTATTACCAGTATAGAAACTTGGCATCTGTCACCTCGCAGCTTTACATGCAGAAAGCAAAATAGATTGGATCCTCGTAAGGCGACAATAGTAGAATGAGAATCCGTTTATGGAAACGCAGACGATTATGTACCGTCTGGTAACTTGACGCCAGAAACATTCTATTCGCTCAAGGCAAATAGACAGAACACTATGAATATGTATATATGTATGTTTGCATGTATAAATGTATCCACACACATGTGTACTCTACCTTCACATCAAGAAAATTAGTTATTAGCTTTCAAGAACTGACTCAGAATTCCATCCCAGAGAATAGCAGAACATGCGCTTTTATTTGCGAAGATGCAAATTCGTAAATAGAAAACACTGTCGGATGTAACATATTGCTTTACTACTTGAAATTTATCATTTTGAATGTTTTCAAAGGCGATATTTGACTCTACTACTTATAGAAAGTTCAATGTGATGAAAAATTATACGCCAGTAGTCACGTGATTCATATACTTATTTTGTTCTCCGTTTTATTCTTAAATTAATAAAAATTTATAAAAACAATTACTTTTTATCTAAACATTTGTAGACATGCATTTGGGAAAAAACACTTGTCTGACAAAAGTGCAGTTTTTTCGTAATTTCACGATATTGATTCAAAAACACATACTTTAAAATTTATAGTACTGTTTTTGTGTTAATTAAGATGCTATTCATTTCACAGTATGTAGTAGTTTTGAATGAAAAACATTAAATTCCGAAAGTATCGCACTTTTGTCTGACAAGTATTTTTTGCTTAAAATATCATCAGAATGGTTTCTTTGATGTCATTCTATTATAATTTTTGCTTAATTATATCGAATTAACGAAGTTATTTATTAATTAAATTAGTAGTTTTTCTCTAAAAATTAGTAAATCTTCTATTTCCACCAGTAAACGATTTTTCGCTTTTGAATTAATAAAAAGTTACAAGTTCAGATTAAGAAAGTAGGAATGGAAGAAATTTTAAGGTCATTTACAAGAACTCGGATGATAATTTAGAAATCTGTCTTAACTTTCATTTTTTCCTGCAGTTTCTTTTTAAAAATCATAATATGATAGACATTTATGATACACTTGAAGGTTTGCTAGGATGATTCTCTAAGTTTCAAAACAGAATGTTTGTTAATTTGACTGTAATTTTTGACTGTAAATTTTAATTTCAGTGTAGGTTAAGAAGTCGATAAATAAATTAACCGACATTTTAGTTTCTTACTACTCATAGTGAAATTAAAAAATATTTTGCTTTGAAACATTGAGAATCATCTAAGAAATCCTTCAAGTGTATCATGAATGTATGATTTATTATTATTTCGTTAATGTAACTTGAAAAAAACTTAAAAATTGAGGTAGATTCCTAAATTATTAACCAAGTTCTTGGACATGGCGTTAAAGCTGAAACTGAGTTACTAATTCGAATATAGTTAAATTCTACTGATAATTAATTAACATTTTCTAAAATTAAGTATGGATTTATTTGCAATTCTTCAGTAGAATTTAATTAATTGTCAGTGTAATTTAGCTATTTGAATTTGTAGCTCATTTTTAGCTTTACTTTAGTAGATTTCTACTGAATCAAATTTAGAGAGTAAATATTATTATTTATTATTATTATTATTATTTTTATTGCTTCCTCATAGGGAAGCATTGTCATAGTGACGAATTTCGATTTTCCAAAAATAGTCTATATCAACATATTTTCATCTAAAAAGTATATTATATTAA
>WNHD01006084.1:0-11316 GCA_011057455.1 Ganaspis sp. Gsp50 | reverse complement strand
CATTGAAGGTAAGAATATAAATTGAAGGAAAGAATATAAATTGAAGGTAAGAAAATAAATTGAAGATAAGAATATAAATTGAAGGTAAGAATATAAATTGAAGGAAAGAATATAAATTGAAGGTAAGAAAATAAATTGAAGATAAGAATATATAAATTGAAAGAAAGAACATACATTGAAGGTAAGAATATAAATTGAAGGAAAGAATATAAATTGAAGGTAAGAAAATAAATTGAAGATAAGAATATAAATTGAACGAAGGAACATCAATTGAAGGTAAGAATATAAATTGAAGGAAAGAATATAAATTGAAGGTAAGAAAATAAATTGAAGATAAGAATGTAAATTGAAAGTAACAATAAAAAGAAAGGAAAAAATTTAAATTGTGCAGTTAATAAATAAATTAAATGAACGTTAAAAACCATAAAAACTATTTAAAAACAAAAGTAAATTAAATTGCACAAACGTTCTCAGCACGTACACTATTTTCGTTTTCTGATAAACAAAAAAATAAAAAAAACTGCCATAAAAGTTTAACATTCTACTGTTGACAAAAAAAGTTAATATTTAATTGTATTTGTAACCAGTTTAGTTGACTTTAATCACTGATTAACCTTTCTAAACAGAATTGGTAAAATCAACTCTAAATATTCGTAAATTGATCATTCTTGTGATAAATATTTGAATTTATCTTCTTCTCTGTAACTACTTTCTTCTCTATTTTCTTTTCTGTCTAAAATGCAAAATATGAAACAGACACTTTAGTTAATTAAATAGTATAATAAGAGTTTAATTACTAAAGTGGTTCTGCGATTACCTTAGAATTCCTGTGCAAAACCTAAGACAGCAGAAACATATCAAAGACTGCTGCAAATGCACAAAATTATTATCTATCTGCCCTCTATTCTTAATTAACCTGGCTACTTGACTCTATTTTATTGAAGCTCTTAAACGTCAATTATCAATTCTAATTATCAATTGAAATTATATAACAACATGCGATTGAAACTATAATGATCTAATCTAATAATTACAAATTTATGAACTATAAATAGAAATCTGTGAATTATAATCAGTCTGAGAATTATAATTAGTCTGTGAATTATAATAACTCTGTGAATTATAATTGGTCTGTGAATTATAATCAGTCTGTGAATTATAATTGGTCTGTGAATTATATTCAGTCTGTGAATTATAATTAGTCTCGAAATTATAATTAGTCTCGAAATTATAATTACTCTACAATTTACTACAATTGAATTTAATAAAAACAATTTACGTTAAATATTACTGATTGTATTGTTCATTATTTTTGATTTTAGATATAGAATAATAATTCAACAAATACAAATGTTCGACAACAATAATACTTCTTTAAAAACATTTATATAAAAAGGGTACCTGGGACCATTATAACAATGATTAATTACGATTATTTAATCAGGCAAAAAATTACTGAAACGAAAAACATTGATTGATTGTCAAGAAAATTTAATTAAAAGAAAGTAAAAAAGAAAAAGTTTGTAAATTAAAAGGTAAGTCCTTTGGGTGAAATTATTCTTTCATTCACCTTGTTAGGACATTGGATTGGTAATCAATATAACTAGTAGAAAATTATAGGTTGAATGTGAGGAAGGAGGTGCCGTGAAGAAAAGTGTATTTATCCGCCCTCTTCTGATGGCAATTGCCCAATTTCAGTCAACCTTTATAAATGAGTGGAAGGCACTGGCTAGGCTGCAACGATTCAATCCCGTCAGAACAATGGGCTACCTTGAAGACAGTCATACTGGGGAGGATGTGTCTGCACAAGAGTAAAGGCAAAAGTGTTGGTCGACACGTGAACTAATCTCGACTTTCACTGCTCCGTGGGAAGATCGAATCCTCGAGTCCATTACAGCGGTTTTCATTGCAAGATGTTACGGTCATTTTCATCCTGCTACCAACTTACACGCATCTGTATACTCTTAGCATGAGCATCAACCGCAAACGATACAAATTGAAAAGGTGCAAAAGACGCATTTCTTACGACATCAATTGCGTTAAACCAGAAGAAGCGCTTTCAATTCTCATATTTCCTTTCTTGTCAAACTACTCATCGCCAATAGACTCTTTTCCATTTTTAGCTCTTTCAAAACAGTGCTCTGTGATTGGATAGTATAATGATTGCCAATAAAAAGAAACACTTATCGATATTGTGTAGTTCGAAAATTGCAAAACTTTGCTATTTTGTGTCTAGAAAAACACGGTGAAAAACAATCGAGTACATAGGTATAAGATTGTGCAAAGGAATGTGAGAGAGGACAAAAAAATTGTATGGCAGATCCAACAACGTGTAACTATTCCTTAAATAAATGAAAATTAGTTAAAATGTGTATTTTTATTGTAAAATAGATCTAGTAAATTTAGTGGATTCAAATTGTTTTCTTCTAGTTGACCTTTCGTTAAAATAATTTCGCAATGTGCTACAATTAATAGTGCATCAACAATTGAAACGCAATTGTTTTGTTTCACCTTAATGATTGGGATGATTGTCTTGATTTTCTTCAATAAATGAAACCATTATTCTTTTCTTTTGCGTCAAAAATATAACAAATAATGATTAATACAGGCAAACCGCCAATTTTTCTTTTTAAATTTTTCTAACTTTTCCTTGAATACCAAAATTTCCATTATCTGTGGCCACTCTGCGACCACACTTCCTAATTTTAAAGAAAGTTAAAGATTCGTATTGTTTTAAACTTTAAATTGTACCTTGCAAGTGTGTGTTTGCAAGGGGACTTAAAATTCGTGTTCTTTTATTCCAAATCCAATGCAAAAAAAGGACCGGATTCGAAAAAAATTTCAGGAACATTGAAATTTGCAAAAAAGTGAATTTTTCAAAAATGACAATTTTTCAATCCACATTTTTTAAGTGCTAATTGACCCAGAAAAGTGTAGGGTTTGTAACCTACGTTAAAATTTGTGTTATTTTATGCAAAATTGAATAAAAAATGCAGAATGCAAATAAAATTTCAGGAACACTTTGAAATCTGCAAAAATGTGAATCTTTTAAAAATGTTAATTAATGTTAATTAATGTTAATCTTGTTTTAGTGCTAATTGATCCAAAAACGTGTAGTGTTTGTAACCTACGTTAAAATTCGTGTTCTTTTATGCTGATTCGAACAAAAGAAAGTAAATTCAAAAAAAATTTCAGGAACACCTTGAAATTTGCAAAAAAGTGAACACTTCAAAAATGTCAATTTTTCAATTCATATTTTGTTAAACTGCTAATTGATCCAAAAAAGTGTAGTGTTTGTAACCTTCGTTTAAATTCGTGTTCTGTTATGCCGAATTGAATCAAAAAAAGTAAGTTCAAAAAGAATTTCAGGCACACCTTGAAATTTGCCAAAAAGTGAATTTTTTAAAAATGACAATTTTCCAATCCACATTTTTTTAAGTGCTAATTAACCCAGAAAAGTGTAGGGTTTGTAACCTACGTTATAATTCGTGTACTTTTATGGCGAATAAAATACAAGAAGCAGAATGCTCAAAAAATTTCAGGAACAATTTGAAATTTGCAAAAAAGTGAATTTTTTTAATTATTTTTGTTCTTCAATTCATATTTTGTTAAATTGCTAATTGATCCAGAAAAGTGTAGTGTTTGTAACCTACGTTAAAATTCATGTTTTTTTTGCCGAATCAAACAAAAAATACAGAATGCAAAAAAAATTTCAGGAAAAGCTTGTAATTTGCAAAAAAGTGACTTTTTCAAAAATGCCAATTTTCCAATTCACATTTTTTTAAGTGTTAATTGATCCAGAAAAGTGTAGTGTTTGTAACCTACGTTAAAATTCGTGTTTTTCTATGCCGAATCAAATCAAAAATACAGAATGCAAAAAGAATTTCAGGAACACCTTGAAATTTGCAAAAAAGTGAATTTTTAAATTATTTTTGTTCTTGAATTCATATTTTGTTAAATTATTAATTGATCCAGAAAAGTGTAATGTTTGTAACCTACTTTAAAATTCGTGTTTTTTATGCAGAATCAAATAAAAAATGCTAATTGCAAAAGAACTTACAGTAACTCATTGGAATTTTCGAAAACGTGAAAAATCCATATTTTTTAAACTTACAATGATTCGAGGAATGCTGATTTACATAATTGAGGGGTCTCATGCAATAACACATTAGGCGCGCGAAGTTTTTATTTTCTACTTACAGTATTAGTCAGACAAAGTACTAGCTTCATCTGACCAATGCTGTAAGTAGATAAAGAAAAGTTCGCGCGCCTAACATGGGACCCATCAATTGAAGACATTTTTGTTTGATTTTGCTTTAATAATTGAAATTATAATATAATTATAATAATTGATTTATTGTTTTATTATTATATAGTAGTAATACCAAATGCTAAAATTAAGTAGCAGTCTTATAGTTAAATCAAGTTAAACTCTTAGTTCACTTAACTAAAATTATATAGTTAACAAAAATATTTTTTAAAGACTTGTGAAATTTATTATAAATTATAGCTTAAGAAGAGGTAAATGTGAAAAGTAAGTTAAGAAGTTAATAAACCAATAAGTTAATAATTTAATATATTCAGTACTGCTTTTAATTGAGAAAAGATGTTCAATTCTTGTGGTTTTCAGAAATTCTATTAGAGAGCAATTTCAAACAAGTCAGACAATTCAAATACAGCCTTGCGTGCTAAATTACAAATTATAAATTAAAGAGGCAGTACAGAATCAATAATACTAAAGAATACCATTAAATCACAGGGATGTAAATGTATACCAATTTTGCCGAGGAAGTCTTAACATGCCACATTATTCGTATGGTAATATGAAAATCTAAATGCAGATGGTTTTAATGATTTAATTTATGAGATACTGCTATCTCTGGAATCACAGGAAACATCTAGTGCTCGATAAAGTAGCAAAAAGGGTTATTAAATTTAATACTAAAATGATTATAAACACGGAGCAATCACAGTTTTGTACTTATTTTAAAAAATTATTTTTGCTAAACTTATTGTTTAGAATTCACATTAAACTGTAAATTGCACAAGTTTTTTATGATATTATTGTTATAGAAGTATTTTTATTTACTTTTATTTGTAACTAATTATTTTATTGAACGTAATACTTTTCGTGATATAACCTTGTTATCGATCGTATCAAACACCTAGAAGATGCTTCTTTTCACATGCTGGCACGGAAATAAAATAAAGAAAATGATACCATAAGAATAGCGATGTTGGTACCTTGTACACTTGACGGTCTTAAAAGTACAAAAAGAAACCATATCGACTTTATTGCTCTTCGAAATTCCCTCTCGTGTATTTTCAACTTTGAATTATTCAATTCGATAAAATACTTTGTTAGCAAAGTGTTATTTCAGCGTATGTTATTTGACACAAATAATAAACTCGATTCCATTGTATTAATGTATCTTCTATATAATTTAACATTATGTTTTATGTACTATAATTAATACTCACACGACAAGAAAAATTACACGACTGAAATTCATGAAAAATGTTGATCAGTTTAAATTCATTATTCAATTCAAAATAAAAAATCATTTAATATGTCAACAAACATTTAATATGTAAAAAAACATTTAACATTTTATAACATTGTAATTTAATAACTTTTGAAATCAACAAATTTGAAAAAATACTTGTGCATTGTTTTCTGCTTCTTCTATAGAAAAATGTTATCGTGAAATCTTGTTATTTGGAAACAGACACAAGTTTAAACATTTGCATATTTTAATTGAAAAAGAGAAACAAAAGCCGGAAGATTATGAGTCTCACTACTTGTCTATAAGAATGTGAAAAATATTCCGCATTGAAGTGTTACAATATGTCAATTGAATTCATCCTTACTTTCCAAAGTAAAAAGTGAAATGATAGATCATTGAGGGAACAAGTTGTAAAGGGCACAATGTCAAACTAAAGGCGCATGATCGATTGATATTCACAAGAATGAATGAAGATATCGATGTATAAGAAACAATTGCATGCTAAGAGTGCACTAACAATTCACTTATACAGTCATTATGCTCCATAAACACTTTTGTTTGTTAAGGTTTCCCATCAAATGTACTATACCCCAGTACAATTCTGACTCTATCGAGTCTATAATTCACGGCATAGACTTCGTCAATCAAATTGATGAGCAGCATTGTAATTATCATCCGAGTCTTCTTACCTTCCAGCACAAGGTAACAATTTAAAGCCTTAATTGATAACTTATCAGGGAATAAAAAGAAACGAAAAAAAGGCAAAAACTTAACAAAAAAAATTCCTGCGGTTTGAGATCGAGGTAAGGCAAATGGTTTTTTTTATCAAGATGGATTCACGGTAGAAAGAATCAAGAGTTTAGGAACTTTTTATTAATAGATTTTTTCATACCAGGGGGAAAAGACTTTTGAGCTCTGCTTGAGTGGAAAGAGTCTCTTTATCTTTCCGGAATCTTGGAGGTATGGACTTATTTTTTGCAGAGCTAATGGATTTTGAAGTGCAAGAGAAAAGTAGTACTTCAATGACGAGAAAATAAAATGTGACCCAGCCAATAATCCCTGCTCGGAACTTGGACCGACTAAACTGTACCGACATATCAATTTTCCAGTCACTTCGTTCCATCGTATTTCATCACATTATCTGTAAAAAGTTTCTAAACAATACTCAGCGATTACAAGACCTTACGTTCTACACTCGATTGTGTCATATTTCACAAAATGTAGGAAAAGCGTAGATAAAGTTAATTTGACGTGAATATGATCTAATACGGTTAATGAAAATTATATATTTGTGTTTAATGGTAACTAATTGATTTTGTGTGAGTTTTTCAAATTTAAGCCTGATAAATTCTGAATGTTGAATAGCAATAAATGAATGTTTATTAGTAAGAAATATTACAAGATACACCTACAAGTACTTTTAAAATTGTTTTAAAACTCGGTATGCTTTTAGTACTACAAACACCTGTTTTAAGCCTGTTTAAATCTCTTTTAAACCTCGATTTGTTTTCAAAACTACCAACACCTCTTTCTTACCTCCGTTTGTTTTGAAACTACCAAAAACTCTTTTAAACCTCTTTTAAACCTCCGTTTGTTTCAAAACTACCAAAACCTCTTTTAAACCGCTATTTGCTTCTCAGACTAAACCATCGCCTCTTTTAATCCTCTGTATGCTTTCAATATTAACTACTCCTTTGTTAAACCTCTTTTAAACCTCGATCTGATTTTAAAACTTTAAACACCTCTTTTAAACCTATTTTAAACCTCGGTATGCTGTTAATATCAACAGCACCTCTTTTAAACACCTTTTAAACCTCGACTTGCTTCTAAAACTACCAACGCCTCTTTTAAACCTCTTTTAATCCTCTGTATGCTTTCAATATTAACTACTCCTTTTTTGAACCTCTTTTAAACCTCGATATGATTTTAAAACTTCCAACACCTGTTTTAAACCGATTTTAAACCTCGGTATACATTTAATATCAACAGCACCTCTTTTAAACCTCTTTTAAAGCTCCGTCTGCCTTCTATTATAACTGCACTAATTTTTTATCTTGCCATGAAACACATCTTGAGATAAAAGTCAATGGAAAAAATTAGCTCAATTTTATCTAAGTGAAAGCCAAAGGTAATAAAGAATAGTTTAATTTTTCAAATTCCATATTCAAATAAATAGATAGTTTAAAAAAGAAAAGTTAAAATATAAAATTTGCTGCTCGATGAAAATTTCTATCAGGAATGACGAAACGTTTTTTAAACGAAGTCATAGAATAATAGATTAAAATGCAACTCTTGATTTTAACCTTCGAATATAATCTCAATTTTAATAAATTCAGTGTTTGGTGAAGTCTCTAACGATGAAGTCCCTCTTAATTTCATTTCTCTTCATTTTTTGTAAGTTGACTAATTATTATACACGAACAAATAGGTTTGTTGAATTTTACAAAACTTTTCCTAATCCTATCAATTCACAAAATTAATTTTATGTACAAAAAAAATTTATTTATTGCATAAAAATCTATGAAAATTTCACTACCAAGTACAAATCTAGTTGGAACATATAGTTTTCTAAGTTGCTTTGAAATATTCGTAAATTTTACCAAACTGTTCTGTACATTGTATAAAATTAATGTTGTAAATTGATATATCTAAAGAATACAAAAAAGTTTTGTAAAATTCAATAAACTATTTTTTTCCGTGTATTATTTAATTATGTAATAATTATTATATTATCCATTATTGCTAGACTACTATTACAATGAGAAGCATGAGTTAGCTATGGATAGCTATTTATTAGCTGTAGCAAATAATAATTATAGCTATAGCAACTAATAATTATAACTATAGCAACTAATAAATATAGCTATAGAAACTAATAATTATAGCTGATACAGAAAACTTTTTAGCTGTTGCAGCTAAATAATTCGCTTTCCATATAATAGCAAACCCATTTAGTTGTAATAGCCAAGAATTAGCTGCAATAGCTAAATTTTTTTCTATGTGTTGTTTTATGAGTAGATGAACTTTTAAAGACACATTTTAATAAATAATGTATAAAATAAATAAGTGTATGTTCATTATGCAATTATAAATTTCAGATTATCTAAAATCTGCCACGGCAGCCAGAAATTATTTGCTACCAAATGACGATCTTGCAGGAAAATTTCTAAACACAACTATGGATACTGTGATGAAAAAATGCTACAATTTGAATCAATGTTTATATGCTCAATCGACAATAACTGACGATGCTCTTCAACTTGGTGGTGAAAGACTGTTTAATCGATTAGCACAAATAATGCACTCCAATCCCTCTGTCACAGACAATGACTGGAGTAGAGAAATTCAAAATCGCTGCATTGAGAATGAACACACATACGTTATTTTTGATTATGGAATAGACACTCTTGTCAGGTGTTTTACAAATGGGAGACGAATAAATATACCCCGTAATTTACTAGACAGAGGCAGAAAAGAATACATGAGATTATTTTGTTCAAATGTCGAAAGATAGTAAGATGTTACGTTTTGTATTTTTATATAGATAATAACTGTCAAGTTGACCATTATTAAATACCCATTAATACATATAGAATGTTTTATATATTTTATGTAGATATTTTATATAGAATTATTTTTGTTACAGTGCAAGGAAAAGATACGCTGAAATCGGGATGAACTGATGAAGAACGAGAAGTGTAATTTTTTTGGCAAAAGTCTTTCAAAATTGAACATAATGTATAATAAAAAAATGCATAATACAAAAATGTATAATACAAAAATATATAATGCAAAAAGTACAATCTGTAGCTATGTTATGTAACTATGATTCATTTATATCTCATTAAGAATGCATTTTAAAACCAAAAATTACAAATGTCAAAAAGCACACATAAGTTTTATTTTTCTATCCTTTAATTGATCCGAATTTTGATAGATTCAAATTTCAATCGATACGAATTTAAATTGATCAATCGATCCGAATTCCAATAGATTCAAATTTTATCGATATGAATTTAAATTATGATTCAAATTTCAATCGATCTGAATTTCAATCAAGACAAATTTAAATCGAGCCAAGTTTTAATCGAACAAAACTTTCATGAATTAAAGCTTTAACTTATTCAAATTTGAAGCGATTCTACTAACAACTATTAATATTTAAACATGCTTAATTATTCAATTTATAGTGAAACTAATTTTAATCGATTCCTGATGTTACAATCTATCCAAACATCTTTATGTAAATTTTACTATTCTAATTTTAATCAATTTCTTTGCATATAATGAATATGGAATAATTAAAAGCTTTTGCAATCTCAAGGAGAGTAACTATATTATTTCGTGTTTTTGACATTGTGCCTGAAATTTGTTAGGCATTTTCCATTTAGCTTCAGATTTCCCAGAAAAAAGCAGCCCAATTTGAATATAATAACGTTTATGAGACTTGCTTGGATCAATTAGAATTTTAAAAAAATATATGAATCAATTTCCAATTTTTTGAAAAAATTCATACTTCACGGTTTTGCAAATATGACAGTGTTCCTGAAATTCTTTTTGGATTTTCCTTTTTTTATTCGATTCAATACAAGAAAAGCTAAAATTTTATTCTTATTAGAACCACTATACTTTTCTGAATCTACATGAATTTTACCACAAAAAGCACAATTTTACCACAATTTTATTCGATTCAATACAAGAAAAGCTAAAATTTTACTCTTATTAGAACCACTATACTTTTCTGAATCTACATGAATTTTACCACAAAAAGCTCATCTATATTCATTTTTACACAAAAAAATCATACTGCACGTTTTTGCAAATTTGACAATGTTCCGGAACTTTTTTTGGCATTTTCCATTTTCCATTCGATTTTCCAGAAAAAATCAGCCCAATTTGAGTATAATAAAGTTTTGGACACTTCCCTGGATCAATTAGAACTTAAAAAAAATTTATAGACCAACTTCCAATTTTTTTGAAAAAATTCATATTTCACATTTTTGCAAATTTGACAGTTCCTGAAATTTTTTTTGGATTTTCTTTTTTTTATTCGATTCAGTATAAGAAAAGATAAAATTTTATTCTTATTAGAAACACTACACTTCTCTGGATCTATACGAATTTTAACAAAAAAGCTCATCTATATTCATTTTTACACAAAAAACATCTATATTCATTTTTACACAAAAAAATCATACTGCACGTTTTTGCAAATTTGATAATGTTCCGGAACATTTTTTGGCATTTTCCATTTTCCATTCGATTCCCCAGAAAAAAGCAGCCCAATCCTTATTAGAAACACTACACTTTTCTGGATCTATATGGATTTTAACAAAAAAAGCCTATCTATATTCATTTTTGCACAAAAAAATCATACTGCACATTTTTGCAAATTTGACTGTTATCCGGAAACTTTTTTTAAGTTATTCATTTTGCATTCGATTGCCAAGAAAAAAGCACCCCAATTTGAGTATTATAACGTTTTTGATACTTGCCTGAATCATTTAGAACTTTAAAAAAGTGTATGGATCAATTTCCAATTTTTTTGACAAAATTCATATTTCACATTTTTGCAAATTTGACAGTGCTCCTGAAATTTTTTTTGGATTTTCTTTTTTTTATTCGATTCAGTATAAGAAAAGCTAAAATTTTATCCTTATTAGAAACACTACACTTTTTTGGATCTACATGAATTTTAACAAAAAATGCCCATCTATATTCATTTTTACACAAAAAAATCATACTGCACGTTTTTGCAAATTTGATAATGTTCCGGAACATTTTTTGGCATTTTCCATTTTCCATTCGA
>WNHD01006083.1:0-15354 GCA_011057455.1 Ganaspis sp. Gsp50 | reverse complement strand
CGCACTTTTTGCAATTTCACAAAATTAACTTGTATTATTAAACGAAACTTTTAGCTACAAGATTTAATTTCCGGAAATGCTCGTAAAAAATTAAATCGAAAGCCAGTCACTTTTGCAATCTTGCTCGCTTTCAAGATTTAATGCGTCTAGAAATTATTCACGTGTCTGCTTTTCGTTTAAATTCTCCATATTTTTCTTGTTACAATTTCTGGATATATTCTCTGATATCTTTGTCAATAATGATGTTTCTGTCAATTATTCCCTGACTGAAAAAATTCATAGAAGAAATAAATGCCATTTTAACACTAAAATCGTGTTTTAAAACTGCGAAAAATACGAAAAAATACGAAATGCGAAACAATCGTTTATTACAACTGCGAAAAATACGGAATGCGAAAAAATACGAAATGCGAAACAATCGTTTTTTGCAACTGCAAAAAATACGAAATACGAAAAAATTTGAAATGCGAAACAATCGTGTTTTAAAACAATACGAAATACGAAACAATCGCGGTTTAAAAACAATACGAAACAAATACAAATACATTTAAAGAGCGCTACCATCTATATAGCAGTTGTTCAAAATAACACGAAACGGATTTGAACCATTTTTTTCTACGATAATAAAAATAATATATTTACAATAATTATAATTATTGCCAATAATTTCCTGACATCTCTGTCAACAATTCTCTGATACTTCTCTCAATAATTTCCTGATGAGTTTCAAAAATCGGATTAATTTTCAACAAACGGACCGGAAGATATACATTGGATTCCTCTCATAATCTTTTGTATCGTTTCTCTCGTTTTGAAGGAGGGGAGAAATTTTCGAGAGGCGTTTGAAGAGCAAGCAATGCATGCTGATAAACTCTCAGAAGAATTTAAATCCTCGAATTCGTCTCTGGGATCCATTACGGTGAACGATTCAGTGGATCCCATTCTCATGACTCACGCCCGTTCCGTTTTCGTGTCGATTCCCTTGCGAACTTTCGTTCGTAACCTTTATGCAGGTGTCGAAGGAAAGAGAATGAAAATGCTTTCGAATAGAATGTGTATGCAAAGAAACTACAAGATTTATTTTATCGCTTTAGCTCGACTTTTTAACTTCTACATCTGATTTTCTATCTTTTATTGTGCGTCTTTCGTAGCAAATGAATTGTTTGAGTTACGCACAAGTAGTAAAGGCAATTTTAGGTCAAACGGAACGCAAAATAGTCGAAAATTTGAGACTACGAAATTCGAATTCTTTGGTTTAAAAATAAATTTACGAAATAAATTTAACCAAACGAAGGAACAAGTTTTTTCTGTGAGTAATCATCTGTAATAGTTTTTAAGTAGTATTTAAGTAGTAATATCAGTTTCTAGTGAGACGTTGTAAAAAATGCGAATTGAGTTACGCACAAGTAGTAATGGCAATTTCAGGTCAGACGGGGCGCAAAATAATCGAATATTTGAAACGACGAAATTTGAATTCTTTGGTTTAAAAATAAATTTACGAAATAAATTTAAACAAACGAAGGAACACATTCTTTCTGTGTGTAATCATCTGTAATAGTTTTTAAGTAGTATTTAAGTACACTCGGACCTCCGACCATTGCGCCTCCAACCAATGCGTTTTTATTGCTTTACTCACCTTGAAGTATGCGTGAGATTAGATAGCATGCGCGAGACAATGTGCGCAAGCTAGCATGCGCACGCAGATGTAAACAATCTGTTTCATTGGGTTTTAACCAATCTAGCTCGAGCATGCGCAACAGTTTAAATTGTTTCATTAGTATAATGGGATGCGGCCCTGCTGAAGGTCTAAAAATAGTACTATCCCACCAATGCGCGGACGCATTGGTTGGAGGTCCGAGTGTAGTAATATCAGTTCTTAGTCAGACGTTGTAAAAAATACGAATTGAGTTACGCACAAGTAGTACAGGCAATTTTAGGTCAGTCGGTCCGGAATATAATCGAAAATTTGAAACGACGAATTTTGAATTCTTTGGTTTAAAAAGCAAACGAAGGAACAAGTTTTTTCTGCATGTAATTAGCTCTGATAGTTTTGAAGTAGTATATATAAGTAGTAATATCTGTTTTTAGTCAGACGCTGTAAAAATACGAATTGAGTTACGCATAAGTAGTAATGGCAATTTTAGATAAGACGCTGTAAAAATACGAATTGAGTTACTCATAAGTAGTAATGGCAATTTTAGGTCAGACGCTATAAAAATACGAATTGAGTTACACATAAGTAGCAATGGCAATTTTAGGTCAGACGCGCTGAAAATACTCGAAAATTTGAAACTCTGAAATTCGAGTCCTTTGGCTTAAAAGGATAACAAAAAAGACAAGATTTTTTGTCTAGAATTTTCTGCGATAGTTTTTCAGTAGTAACATCCCGTTTTAGTCAGACGCTCTAAAAAATGTGAATTGAAACTCAATTTTTTACTCTTTATTACAATTATTTATTATTTCATTCGTTACAATTCTTTACTTTAAATTTAAAAAAAGCTCACATTGTTTAATCAGCTGTTTAATAAAAAGTGGACTAAACATGTAAATTATTTTCTCCTGGAAAGATTTTAATTTGTGCACTCGTTTTTTTCTTGCATTTGTCGCCCTCGTTTCTGTAAAGAAACTAAATTGCCAAACCTCTTTCTTCATTTGTTAGTGAGTTTGTTAAGAGAAAGAAAATTCAAATTCAAATAATTTTCCCAAGTCTTTTAGTTTAATTGCAAAGTCCGCGTGCGAAAATTTATCGTGCTTCTTTTGCTTTCGTGTTTTCCTCGGGAAAGTCTCACTTTAGTTTTCTTATGTTTATTCCTTGGACTGAAAGTTTGCAACTCTGCAAGAGAAAACTGATCATAAACAGTAGTTTGACTTGGACTGGAAACTCAGCGCACATGCATTCTTGTAAGTTGCGCTTGGAATTGAATAGGTCCTAATGAAATCCCCAACAAATATCAAATAATATAATCAGTCAGTTGATCCATACTTCTTAGAAATTCCATACCCAGTGAAACTCAATACAGTCAATGGATGAAATTCAATTATATGAATAAAAGTTGTGCTCACTTGTGATCCAATATCGCGTTATTTCTTCTCGGAAAAGAGTCAATTTGTTTGTTTCAAAAAATTGACAAATAAAGAGAGCTTGGAATTATTTTGAAATGAAAAATAGGAAAATTGATACGCTTTGGAAACAATGTTTTATTTTGAAGAAATAAAATTGTTTGGTTCTTTTTTATTTGCTTTGAGATAATTTTCTTTTCTTTCAAAAGAAAAATAAAACAAATTAAAGTTTCTTTGATTAAGAAAGTTACTTTGTTTCGAAAAAAGCTTTTTGTTTTAATGAAATTTTATTTAAACATTTCTTTGTTCCAAGAAACGTACTTTGTTGAAAGAAAATTTCTTTGTTCCAGGAAAAGTTCTTTTTTCCAACAAAAGCTCTTTGTTCCAAGAAAATGTCTTTGTTTCAACTTTCTTTGTTGCAACAAAAGTTCTTTGTGCAAAGAAAATTTCGCTGTTCGAAAAAAAGTTCTTTGTTTCCACTTTCTTTGTTCGAAGAAAAGTTCTTTGTTTCAACTTTCTTTGTTTCAGGAAAAGTTCTTTGCTTCAACTTTCTTTGTTTCAACAAAATTTCTTTGTTCGAATATAAGTTCTTTGTATCATTTTTCTTTGTTCTAACAAAAGCTCTTTGTTCCAACAAAAGTTCTTTGTTTGAAGAAAAGTTCTTTATTTCAACTTTCTTTGTTCCAAGAAAGGTTCTTTGTTTCAATTATCTTTGTTCCAAGAAAAGTTCTTTGTTTCAACTTTCTTTGTTTTAACAAAAGTTCTTTGTTCAAAGAAAATTTCTCTGTTCGAAGAAAAGTTCTTTGTATCATTTTTCTTTGTTCCAAGAAAAGTTCTTTGTTTCAAATTTCTTTGTTCCAACAAAATTTCTTTGTTCCAAGAAAAGTTCTTTGTTTCAACTTTCTTTGTTTCAACAAAATTTCTTTGTTCGAAGATAAGTTCTTTGTATTATTTTTCTTTGTTTTAACAAAAGCTCTTTGTTCTAACAAAAGCTCTTTGTTCCAACAAAAGTTTTTTGTTTGAAGAGAAGTTCTTTGTTTCAACTTTCTTTGTTCGAAGAAAAGTTCTTTGATTCAACTTTCTTTGTTCCAACAAAAGTTCTTTGCTTGAAGAGATGTTCTTTATTTCAACTTTCTTTGTTCCAAGAAAGGTTCTTTGTTTCAATTTTCTTTGTTCCAAGAAAAGTTTTTTGATTCAACTTTCTTTGTTTGAACAAAAGTTCTTTGTTCAAAGAAAATTTCTTTGTTCGAAGAAAAGTTCTTTGTACCATTTTTCTTTGTTCCAAGAAAAGTTCTTTGTTTCAACTTTCTTTGTTCCAACAAAATTTCTTTGTTCCAAGAAGAGTTCTTTGTTTCAACTTTCTTTGTTCCAAGAAAAGTTCTTTGTTGCAACTTTCTTTGTTTCAACAAAAGTTCTTTGTTCAAAGAAAATCTCTTTGTTCGAAGAAAAGTTCTTTGTTCGAAGAAAAGTTCTTTGTTTCAACAAATTTTATTTTACGAAGAGAATTTCCTCCTCGAAATCAAAGAAATTTTATTATTGATATTATTTGTTATGTACAAAAATTTGTTTGAATTTTAAACTATGAAAATTTCTTAGTATTTTAAAACAAAATTTTTTCCTAAATGAATTATAAAATTGTAATTAAAAATAAAAACTCCTTTAAACTCAAAGTATTCTAAAAAAAATGCCCATCGATTTCTTTTTTTCACGAAAAACGTGTCAGCGAAGCACAAGAAAGAAAAACTGAAAGAAAGCAAATTTCGACAAAAATTGCAAGTTTCTTAATTTCGCGAATTTTCGGAAAAAAGTGAGAGAAAGAGACATGCATTTTGGAAAGTGAGTGTGCCAGGTTTTATTTGAAACCCGGTCAATTTGGCAGCATGTTACCATTGCTGTGTAACCGGTCCCGTCATTATTTTGGCTCTGTTCCAGAATAACTACTCGCAATGCCAGATGGCACTCGATTATTGGAAGAAATAGCGTGAGAAATATAAATAAAATGCTGGAAGGTGCAGACTGATGTATTTGGAGCTGGATCGTACCAGGTCAGTCTTCCTTCCTTTTTTTATATCAATTCAGTCCACTTTTTTTCCACTTTTCAGACTTTTAAATACAAGATCCTCTCTCTCACTTTCTTTCAATCTTCTTGTGTTCCATCGACCGCATCTAATCGGCTCAAGATTAGATCCGCCCGATAGCAGACACCAGCCATTCAAAATGACTGCCTTCATTATTACGATTTAATAATTTGCCATCAACCGATAATCTATCCGACGGAAATTAAAGAAAATCGTTTCCTTCTCTTACTCAGGAATGCTCTGGGTTTTTAGGAATCGATCAGAATTTATTACTCTGGGCTAAAAAATTGATGGTGGAGTTTTGAACGTTTATATGAACGAATTGTTTTGTTTTTAATTTTTTAAGAAGTGATGTTTATTGTAAAACATTGACAAGTGTTTTTTAATAAGTTTGGTATGGAAGCTAAGATTTATTGCGAAAATTAATATTTTTGGACAATTTAGCATTTTGGAAAATAAAATTATACAAATATGGGTCTAACTAAACTAACATCAATAAATCTTATACAAGTTTCGTTTATTGGAAAGTTCAGAACTTCAAATGCAAATTCAATTTTTCGAATAATAAGTTATAGAGTTCAATTTTATACTTCAATTTTATGATTCGATTTTTTCCTTTCTTTGTGTTTCTCTTTTTTTAAGTTTCTCGTACAATTTTATCATTCAATTTTTTCTTGAAGTTTGTCATCTATAATTCAATTTTATTTTAATTATATTTTATAATTCAATTTTAGTTATATTTTATTCACTTTCGGTTTATTCAAAATAATATACGGGCTTGCAAAATGCCCTTTAGCTTAAAACTAAATAATTGATAATTGAATAAAGTAATTAAATATAATAATTGATAATTAAATAAAGTAATTAAATATAATAATTGATAATTAAATAAAGTCCTAGGTGGAACAATTCCTTGGAAACGACTCCGACGAAAACTTCATAAAGGTTGTTTTGCATTTGTTTTTCCAAGAATGAAGTTATTGTCGGAATTGTTTCCGATGATTTTTTTTACCTGGGATAATTAAATATAATAATTGATAATTAAATAAAATCATTAAATAAAATAATTGATATTTTATAGTTCAAATTTACTATTCAAAACATCCTTGTAAGTTTATTGTTCAAGTTTTTTTATTCAAAATTATTATTCACTAATAGCTATTCATGAATAATAATCTTGAATTATATTTATATAATTTATAAAATCTTAGGAAGGTCAAAAAATTTCAAGCGAATTTTTTTGTTTTGCAATGCTGAAATAAGAAAATTTATAATAGTTTATTAGTCTACTTTCTATCATTAAGGTCATGCCCAAGATCCTGACTGATAATCTAGAGATCTACCTTTATCATTCTTTTTTCCTGAAGCTGTTTGTCAAAAATAATAATTAATCATACATTCATGACACACTTGAAGGCTTCCTGAAATGCTTCTCAAAGTTTCAAAGAAATATTTTTTTAGTTTAAGCATCAGTAGTTTCACAAAAATACGTCGATAAGTTTCTCAAGATTCAATTTATTGACTTATTTTTGTGAAACTGTGCTTAAACTGAAAAAAAAATCGCTTTAAAATTTCGGGAATCATCTCGGGAAACTTTAATGTTTACAATGAATGTTTAATTTATTAATATTTTTGAAAAATAAGTCTAGAAAAGAAAGATAAAAGTAGATCCCTAGATTATCATTCAGAACATTGGGCATGGCCTTAAGTTTGAAACTTTTTTTAAAATTATTTTCATGCAACTCATAATTGTTTATGAATTTTATATCATTGTTTATATACTAACATTTCGAGTTTCAATAATATAGATTTTGGACTTTAAGTAGTACAATCACGTTTTAGTCAGACATTTTTTGTTTCTCGATCTGGTGAAGTTCGTATAAAATTTGTTGTATGAGTCAAATTTTAGTAGCAATTCGATGCTTAGAGTCCATTTATGAAACGTAGAAAGCAGATAAAAATGTAGAGAATAGATAAAATGTAGAAAATAGATAAAATGTGGAAAATGGATAAAATTTAGAAAATTTAGAAAATGTAGAAAATATAGAAAATGGATAAAAATGTAGAAAATCAAAATGTAGAAAATCAAAATGAAAATTTAAGAAATCAAAGTCAAAATGTAGAAAATTATTAAAAAATCTGGAATTTGGTAATTCATGCATGGATTCTATGGAACCATTCTAGGGGTGAGATTCTATAGAGAATTTTTTTTTATTTTGAATAATGTTAACCTAATTAGGAAAATTAACAAAACGAAGGCAACATATGGAGTTTGTGCATTGAAGAGGACATGAGAGTAGATCTTGACAAAGAATGCATTCTGTCAGTGTCAGATTACTTTGGTGACTGGTGGTAGGAAGCCTGCTAGAAAATCCAAGTCCCACTAAGTTGAGAAATTGCACAGTGACACGCAAGTCATTCTTCAAGCGGTTTCTGTCATCCTACCAGGTGCTGCCTCGTGATACTACACGCATGTTATAATACATCATCCAACCTTATGAAATCAGAGGCTTTTTAAACATCTAAAATAGAAAATAAATGGCCCCGAATCAGGCTAATGCAAAATTCACAACATCACGCAAATTTATTTATTTAACTAATAAAGGATTAACCTGGATTAACCAATTTTGAAACAATTTATCTTACACTGTAGTGAAACATATTTTATCTATTTAGAAATTTATTTTACAAAATTATTTAAAATTATTTAAATTTTCATTTTAAAATTTATTTTTATTTTAAAATTTATTTTTATTTTAGTGTAAAATATTATTATATTTATTTGAAATTTGTTTTTGAAACGTTGATATTTTATGCTAATTTTCAACATTAAGAGAGGTTTTTAATAATTTGCAGAGGTTTAAACAAATTCATGAGAAATTGAATGGTGATGACGTTTTGATATTAATTTTGCGATTTAAATTAATTTGCGAGTTTAAATTCATTGCAGTTAATAATGCTGTCAGTAATCTAGACGATAAGTTCTTTGAAATGCTGTTGGCTATTTGAAAAAGAGCAATTTCGAGATTTTTTCATAAAGCTGTGATCTTAGATCATTCGCGTAATTCCTCTTTTCATGTCTGTAAGACGTTCTTCCGCAGGGCGTAATAAAATTCCTCTCTTCTTTTCCACTGTGTGTACCTAAATCCCACTTTTTTTCTATCAACTACGCCGTTAAAAATGTTATACCCGCAAAAAGTAATAAAATCGAATAAAAACTATTTCAAATTGTTGGAGCTCTCTTACAAATTCTATTAACTTTTTCTCTACATTTATTTTCTTGCTTTTTATTTATCACCATTTCTTAATTGTTTTTCTTAAAATCCCTCTTTATTGTCAACATTAATTTGTCGAAATTAGTTAAAATGAGCGCCTAAATATTTGTTTTGTAAAGAAAACGGTATTTCGATAAATTAGAATTTCGATTGTTAAAATTAACGCCTAAATATTTATTCTGTAAAGAAAACTGCATTTCGATTCCTAATAGCATCATTTAGTTTCGTTTGTAAAAATGAAAAATTTTAAAAGTGCGATAGTTCTTCTTGGACTCGGAAACAAAAGAGGTTTGGATTAAAAAAAACTGTTATTGTCTTTCAAAACAGTTTTTGCTTTTGAGCAAAGTTTCTGGTTCAAAAAGCATTTTTTGATTTAAAGAAGTTTCTGGTTTAAAAAACATTTTTTGGTTTAAAGAAGTATCTGGTTCAAAGAAACATTTCTTGGTTTAAAGAAGTATCTGGTTCAAAGAAACATTTTTTGGTTTAAAGAAGTGTCTGGTTCAAAAAAACAGTTTTTGGTTTAAAGAAGTTTCTGGTTCAAAAAAACAGTTTTTGGCTTAAGAAAGTTTTTTGTTAAAAGAAACAGGTATCGGTTTAAACAAAAGTGTTTATTTTTCTATAATTGTTTCATTATCAATTGCAAAGTGAGTGTAATTATTATTATGTTATTTTTGCCAAAAAAATATTACAAATAATATAAGAATTATTATTATCTTATTGATTTATGTTTGTTAAAAATAATTGTTCTTTATTTATGTTTATTAAAAATTGTTCTTGATTTATGTTCATTAAAAATTGTTCTTGATTTATGTTTGTTAAAAATAATTGTTCTTGATTTATGTTTATTAAAAATTGTTCTTGATTTATGTTTATTAAAAATTGTTCTTGTTTTATGTTTATTAAAAATTGTTCTTGATTTATGTTTATTAAAAATTGTTCTTGATTTATGTTTGTTAAAAATAATTGTTCTTGATTTACGTTCCTAAAATAATTAATTATTCGATAATTGAAATAATTGAAAGAAGTTCGATATAAAAAAATTAAGAAATGACCGTCTTTGAGTTATAAAAATTGAAAAAAAGAAAATTAACGTTCTTGGGTTGGTGAAGTAATGTCGGAAATTTGCTCTATCGTTGTCTTGATTAGTTACGTGGGTATTTCTACCAGAGATGCAAATTTGAATAGCCGTAATAGAATTTGCCATTCATTGCGTGCAATAAAGCACTTTCTGTTGTAGAATTGCAATTTTCAAAGGAATAATTAGCTGTTGTATTCAAGCTTTTTCTTGATTAACGTCAGAATTTTAGAATAGATTATTATCACGGAGCGTATCAATTGGCACAACATTAGTGGGTTTCAACTTTGCCATGAATAAACAAGAGAACATTAATGAGATATATGTTACAGAATTCATCAAGTGAAATTGATACTTGCTTCTGAATGTGTTACATATTCCTTGATTGTAACCATGAATCATTAATCACCATATTATCCGTATTGAAATATGCAATATTG
The DNA here is from genome assembly GCA_011057455.1 of Ganaspis sp. Gsp50. Lineage (NCBI taxonomy): Eukaryota > Metazoa > Arthropoda > Insecta > Hymenoptera > Figitidae > Ganaspis > Ganaspis sp. Gsp50. The sequence goes on along the minus strand of WNHD01006083.1, from coordinate 5,426 downwards.
CAATATAATTATATACATACATGCCGTTAAATTGCGCATTTTACAGAGTAGAATATTTGCTCGTGAGATTAAAAATTCTATTCAACTTTTCAAACTCTAATTTCGAAATTACAGCCTGGAGAAATGAAATTAAATACAATTCTGGAATTGTGATTTGAAGTTCATGAATTAGCTTGTTCTTTGCGAATGTAGCTTCATTTAATTAAATTAACAATTTCTTTAATTAAAGAAATTTCTTTCTTTTGTGTTTCATTTCACGAGATATGGAATTAATGTGAAGAATATATAAACAAAAGAAATTAAGAGAAAAAGAGAAAAAACAAAATACTTCCTCTATGGTGAAGCAAGAGAGAAAAATGGAAGAAAAAAAATTATTTTTCAATAAAGCTATGGATTTTCTTATTGTTACGAAGTTTTTTGACGTTACGAATTTTTTTGACGTTACGAAGTTTCTTTGCGTTACAAAGTTTTTAACGTTACGAAGTTTCTTTGCGTTACGAAGTTTTTGAAGTTACGAATTTTTTTACATTGCGAATTTTCTCGAATTTTTAACGCATTGTACTCTTTTTTGTTGATTCTCAATTTGACCCCCTATTGGATCAATTCGACTTCACTGATCTGATTTGGATTCAAATTGAGCTTGAAAAACGAGCAAATAATAATTAAATAATAATAATTTTTCCGGAAATTATAATTTCGTAAATAAAAGCAAACGATACGAGAAAAAAAGTGTCAAAGAATCAGAAAATAGAAAGCATTCTGAGAAAATGAAATTACGAATAAATCGAGTTATAAAATTTAAAGCTGAATAAATGGCAATTAATAAAAGATCACTAAAGGACAAAATGGGAATTTTCGCTTTTTTTTGATCGAGAAAATAGCCAGGAAACATTATAACTGTAAATCAACAAGAGAGCTATAAACGTCATGATTAGAGGGTCACTTAAAACAACAGAAACTCCAATTTGAAATCCGAACTGTATATAAAATAAGCATCAGAGTCGTAATTGTATTATTCGAAAAGTTCTTGGTTTATGTCCGAAAAGCTCACAAATATAAGATCATCATTTTCTGTTTGTCAATTTCAATAATTATTATTTTTTAGTTTTTATTTTTCGTTACTATTTTTGTTACTATTTTTGTCACTATTTTGTTTCTATTTTTGGTACTATTTTTGTTACTATTTTGTTTCTATTTTTGGTACTATTTTTGTTACTATTTTGTGTTACTATGTTTGTTACTCCGTTACTACTTTTGTTACTATGTTTGTTACTATTTCTGTTACTATTTTTGTTACTATTTTGTTACTATTTTTGCTACTATACTTTTTGTTGTTATTATTATTTCCATTTGTTACTATTTTTGTTACTATGTTTGTTACTCCGTTACTACTTTTGTTACTATGTTTGTTACTATTTCTGTTACTATTTTTGTTACTATTTTTGTTACTATTTTTGCTACTATACTTTTTGTTGTTATTATTATTCCTACAATTGTTATTATTAGTTAATTACACTGAAAAAAATTTATTTGATTCAAATAACCATTTACTTGTCTATTATCAAATAAATATTTATTTGAACCAGGTAATTATTATTTGTGTCTAATAAAATATTGTCTAATAAACAATATTTAATTCAAATACAGAAATAATTGATTGAAATGCCATTTATTTGGTTCAAATAATAATTACCTGGTTCAAATAAATATTTATTTGACAATAGACAAGTAAATGGTCATTTGAATCAAATAAATTTTTTTTCAGTGTAATATTCGATTGCTTCCCACAAGTATTAGTATATTTACAGTAAAGATCGATTCGTCGATTAATTATTAATAATTTACTGCTAATCCAGTAAACTTCAATAAATCAAAAACTGCAATTTTTCACGAGATTTTTATTCTTCGAGACTTATTATTTATTACTAATTATTATTTATTCATTTTTCTCTAGCAATTATCGTGTTCGATTAAAAGTCACTCTGCTTTCTAGAGTTATCGTCTAATTATAGAAATTCAAGCAATCTAAAGCTCCAATTTCAAGATACAAATTCGATCGTAATTGTTTCCCCTTTATCCTCCGAGGATTTGTACATTATTTTCGAAACAACTAAATATTTTATTGGAGAGAAGATATCAATATTTTGTTTAGAAAACAATCGATAGTTCTTATTTATTAATTAAATATTTTGTTGTCCAAACCAAACATTTTTCTCAGTGTATTATTACTGCAAAAAATTGAAAGCTATTAAAAGGCAGTCACTAAAGTGTACATGATACTAATTGTGTTTATATTACGTATTTATGATATTATATATATGATTTACATATATGATTTACATATACGATTTACATATATGATTTACACATACACTGAGAAAAAAATGTATTTGATTCAAATAACCATTTACTTGGCTATTATCAAATAAATACTTATTTGAACCAAGTAATTATTATTTGAATTCAATAAACCATATTTGATTCAAATACAGAAATAATTGATTCAAATACCATTTGTTTAATTCAAATAATAATTATTTGGTTCAAATAAATATTTATTTGATAATAGACAAGTAAATGATTATTTGAATCAATTTTTCTTTTCAGTGTATGATTTACATATTTACACACGATATTAAAAAAAATCGAATTTATTACGCGAATAAAAATACAAACAATTGGCAGTGAGATTTTATTTCTGCAAAAGTGATAGCATACAAACAAGAATGATAACAAAGAACGGAAATTGTAGCACGTAGGAAGCTTCTTTCGTGACTCGAAGACCTTCTCCTGTACGCTCTCTTCCGCCACTTGAATTAACAAAATCACAGCGTGTAAGTTCATCGTCCAAAGTAGAAGAGAACGATGTTTAAAAAGTGCAAATTGGTCGGGAAACGTCAAACTTCGACAATGGCTACCAACAGTATAAAAGTAACAAAAATAAAGTCTCTTCAATTTCTTTCTATTGCACTCCAAGTCGACCAGCGACCTCTCCACGACTTCAAAAACAACCTCAAATCTTGAGAAGACCGCTTTTTTCGTCCCACGAATGTCTCTTTCCACAGCAATTTTGAAATTAAGTTCGAAACGCAATTCAGGGTTGTTGGGTGTGCAGGATCTTTCCTCAGACTTGTGTTGTGAAGGGACTCGTACTTTCGACAACCGCAGGAACATTGGCAAATTTAGGCAAAGAAATGGCTGGTTTGGCAACACTCGCGTCTGGGAATTCGTACTCTTCGGTGCCGAGGAAATGATTTCCGAAAGTTCGGTGTTTTTCGAATTCGTGGTGATGATGGTCTTCGTGATGGTGATGGTCCTCGTGGTGTTTGTGATGCTGGTGTTCATGGTGTTTGTGTTTGTGATGGTCGTGGTGGTGGTGTTTATGGCCGTGGTGGTGCTCGCCGTGGTGTTTGTGTTTTTCGTGGTGCTCGTGTTTTGAGTGGTGTTTGTGATGGTGGCCGTGATGGTGGCCGTGGTGGTGGCCGTGGTGGTGTTTGTGCCCATGTTTGTGGTCGTGCTTGTGATGGTGCCCGTGTTTATGTTCTTGTTTGTGGTGGTGTCCATGATGATGGCCATGATGGTGTTTGTGGTCCTCGTGGTGTTTGTGATGATGATCGTGACCATGGTGGTGGTGATGACTCTCCTTTTCCTTGTGCTTGTGATGATGGTGGTGTTCGTTAACGTGGTGGTGATCGTGGTGGTGATGGTGCTCGTTGTGATGGGCGTGTTTGTGATGATGGTGATGCTCGCCGTGGTGTTTGTGTTCTTCGTGGTGCTCGTGTTTTGAGTGGTGTTCGTGATGGTGGCCGTGGTGGTGGCCGTGGTGGTGGCCGTGGCCGTGTTTGTGCCCATGTTTGTGGTCGTGTTTGTGATGGTGTTTATGTTCTTCTTTGTGATGGTGTTTGTGTCCATGGTGGTGTTTGTGTCCATGATGGTGTTTGTGTCCATGATGGTGTTTGTGATCTTCGTGGTGTTTGTGACCGTGGTGGTGCTTGTGGTGTTCGTGGTGACCGTGGTGACCTTTGTGATGGTGCCCGTGTTTGTGGTCATGATGATGACCAGCGTGATGGTGATGGCTGTGATGATCACCATGATGATGTCCGTGAAAACGGTGAAAGTCTTGACGGTCGACGTTACCGAAATTGTTAAAATCATTGGCCTTGATTATTTTTGAGACTCTAATATCCGAGGCGTCATTATTTTTCAAATTGAAGCCACCTCCGAGAGAATCTGGAGGTTCTAGGGGTGAATTGTCGTCGAAGGAGTCGACACTAAAATCATTGAGTTGGCGTTTTTTGTGACTGCCGATTTGTTGAACGGGTGGCAATTGTCTGATTATTCTGGGTAGTTCTGTTCCTGTGATGTCCGATGGTGCTGGTTCCTTGATTGTTACTTTTGGATCTAGTCCAGCTGCCAAACCGGCTGCTGCTAATAGCCCGAGGACCCAAAATGATGTCTGTAATAATAATATTTCGAATTTTGTTATTTTATTATTTTGTATTTTTAAAATATTTCAAGTTTACAATTCTACAATTTTATATTTTTAATTTCAATTAAAAATTTAATAAATAAAATTTTTCTTCCATTTGGAAGAGAATTTATAAAAATGTGATTTTGTTTTTGTCAATTATTAACAAAAGTAATTTTTATTTAAAGAGCATTATTTTTTACATCAGTTACGTGGAAATAATCACTTTTGAAAACTCACTTTTCATGGATAATTGAAATGAATGCGGATGAATTTTCAAAATGGAAATAAAAATAAAGAAAAAGTAACGAAATGAATATGAAACAGATTTTTGCTATTTTATGACAACTTCTTTCCAGGGTGATTGGTCTTAGTGGATTAAGTTTAAAGGATAAAATTTGAATTTGTAAATATTTATTTATGCTTTTAAATAGAAGATACAACGAATTATAACAGTATATGCGGCACGTGAAAAATTATTTTAAAATAAAATTAGCAGTACGATTTGTTAGTCTATAAAATAAGATGCCATTGGCTTAAAATCAGACTTTCGATTATTAGAGGAAAATCGTGTAAATTAGGGTGCATATTCAGTATATACGAATATTCCAGCTTTAATGCTAAATGTACGTTTTAACTCACATTTTGTAGTACTATTTAATTTGTACTATTATTTTGTAATAGTATTTTTTACTATTATTGTATACTAACAATTTTTACTATTTATTGCACTATCTTTTACTATATATCGTCTATACTACTATATACCCTTTTTACTATATATCGTCGGAAAGGCTTTTTTCCTACGAGGTGTACACAGTGCTTTGTGTAACAACTGTTGAAAGAAAATTGTAATATTGTATTTTTATAACTCAGTTCAAAAAACAGCATGAATTGTAACTCTGACGATAAGTAGAAAACTCCCTTTTCTGGAACAGTTCAAAAAAGAGCACTTTTT
>WNHD01006082.1:1106-13206 GCA_011057455.1 Ganaspis sp. Gsp50 | reverse complement strand
TATTAATAAAATTTATATATAATTAAAAAATTTTATTATATTTATAAAATGTTAATAAAAACTATCTAAATTGAATATTTTTAACGAATGTTATTAAATACTTAATAAAAATGTGATAATAAACTTTTTTCACTACGTTTCTTGCGTTTTTCATTTCATTTTGTGTAGAAACAGCATAAGTCCAAAAGTTATTTTAATTTTTTTATACCTTATATTAATTAAAATAATAAATCAGCCATAGCAAATTTTTAAACCTATTGATTAGTAGAATATTATAAAAAAAGCAGAATTAAAAAAAAATCTCACAATTAGAAGAAAAACAGTTTTTATTGATTCCTGAACAATCTTGTTTTATGGACTTATGCGGTTTCTGCACAAACTGTTTCAATTATAAACTTGCATTTTTAATCATTAGATTACTTTTCACAAAAAAGGGTAAGAAATATTTGCATTCAAATTTTGAAGGGAAGTTTTAAAATCTTTTATTTTTTGTCGAATATATCTGAAGTGCTTAAAAAATTAAAGATTTTACATTCAAATTTAAGTACATTATCTATCTAAATAGTTGGGTAAAATTCGCATAATTTTTTGGGTAGATTTTACATAAATATTTATGTAATTTTCACCTAACTGGCTCAACTCAACTTTTGACTTCATTTCGATGTTGCTGAACATAAAATAATTCATCTCACGGTATTTGCTAAAAAAATTCATATACTGTTGAACATTTCTGCTAATTTTATTACTAGTAGTTTCAAACTGTATACAAGTAATTTCATACAATTTTACTACTAGTAGTTTCAAATTGTACAAGTAATTTCATACAATTTGCATACTACAAGTAATTTTCATATTGTAATTTTACTATAGGTACATGAAATAGTATTTTTAAATTACAAAGTATAGTAAAATTACTAAACACGTAAACTCTTTTTGTGATCATCTCATGAACACTTTGCTTCCTCACAGACATTGTTAAAAAGATTTCATTTGCACTTTCTCTCAGTGCAGTTAAAAGTGTTTGTTTTTATGGATTTAAATAGTCTTTTGATTTTTATTGCACAAAGATTATGAAGATTTTCATTGAGCTTCATTAGAAGAATCTTTCGAGCAGGGAATTCTTGCAAAAGGGGATCCTGTCAAAGCCCTTACAATTAACTTGAAGCAAAGCTAAAGTTCTTGATTTATATGCATAGAGGATGTGGTCCGACCATATTTACGGAACATGGGTATTAAGGGGCTTTCATGAAGCGCATGCCGTTATTGGTGATCTTAATAAATGTTGTTATATGCCGTGACGTCGAATTAAATGAATCTATAATAGTGTAGACACTATCGAGCATTTTCACTTTACATCTTGGAGATCCTGCGGTATATTATGCAAACTCTTGATAGCTTGCCCCAACTTCCATTATGCTTGCCTTAGAACTTGTTTGCAATTTTTCATAAACACCTTTCACGGAAAGCTTATCATTTTCAAAGAGCCTGAAAAATAAACAAGATAAAAAATTTAAGCTTTCCTTCAAGGTAATTTGGATGAAAATGCCCTCAAACGCCGACTGACATTTTTTAAATGTAAACATTTTCTAAAAGATATCCAACTTTTATTCAAATTAAGTTTACTTGTGTTATGTATTCAAATCTTTTGCCGCAGGGAAATTAAGTTAATAGTATTATTTTAATAACACTTTTGGTATTAGAATAGCACGAAACAAATTTTATTCATGTATAGGGTTACCAGATGATCAAGAAAATCGTGAGACCTACCCCCTCCCTAACCTACTTCTTAACAATTTGAACTCTCTCCACGCTCAAAAAATGCTAAAAATCGGAAGATCTCACGATTAATCGGAGCGTCTGGTAACTCTATTCATGTAGTTTAAACTAAACACTCGCTGATCAATCTAACCCACTTTTCGTGTTATTTCCATGTTGAGGTGGGACATTGTCCTTACAACGATTACAGAATCTGCCAAGATAACTTATAATCCACGGTTTTTCCAAAAAATCTTTAAAAATAAAACTTATTCACAATTTATTAATTAAACATGATAAAACGCGCATGGTTAAATTGGTTAAAAGTAATGTTTACCAAAGACAGGGTCGGGCAACGTACGGTATATAGTAATGTAGTAACCAGGGATGGGAGTTGACACATCTCTTGAGATTTAAGCACATAAAGCCGACGTCACATGCCTTAGTTGTATAAGACAGTTTAAAAATCATTTTTTGCAATTAACTTTATAAAAACTAACTTTTGAACATATGATTATTATTAAAATATTTATAGTTTATTTAAAACACAATTTATTGTTCACTACAATAGACCTTTTCACGTCGGAAAGTTTTTAGTGCGCAGACGTCAAAAATTTCGGCCCTAAAGGGAACCGCAGAACTTCAATGCGCTATCTAGTGGCTTACTTTTGTACTAACGCAACGAGGTCGTCTGTTTACATTTACATGCAAAATTGACAGTTATTATTGTTCGTATTTGCATTTTTTTAATGTTAATTTATAATATAGAAATGTGTGAAAATGGAGAAATAGAAGAGTCGGGAATGAAATTTAGGTCGAAACAAACAAAAGCAAAAAGATTTTGTTGTGTTTTCGGGTGCAGAAGTAAAGCCTGCAATAACGTAAGTCTTAAATAAAAACGGAATCGAAGAAGTATGTGTGTTTGATCCCTTTATTTTAAATAAGAGGATTACTTTTCAGCAACAGCTTAGATTTCTTATACATGTATTTCGTTTTATCAAATGTGACTGCCCACGGTGAAAGGGACCTTCGCTGCAAACAGATTTTTTAGGTTATGTTTGATGACAGTCTTTCTTGATCTTCTTGATTAAACGTTCATTTTTACCTATGTTAAATCAAAATCAATATTAGTTGAATATTTTGGATCCAATGATAAATGAAAAATATTTTCCCAAAGAACATAGGTTTAAAAGTAATATTTAAAAAGTTGTGTTAAAAAAACTGATTTCGTCCCATTGCTGCAATGGTTTGTTTATGCTCCAGCATCCGCCATATTGGACTTCCTCACCACTGACCCCCACCCAACTTGAATAGCCTTATTGTCGGTTGGTATTTGAAGAGTAATTTACGTACGCAAAATACGTATAAAACCACTTGTAATTTATCTGACGTATAATGTCCAACCCTGGTTCTGTCAAGTCAATTCCAGCGCTGGTCAATTCAAGCTTATTCAAGTCATCAATTGAGTAAAGTTCAGTAAAGTTTTACGTGAAGTATAACCACACTTTTCTATATTATATATTTAATTGAAAATTAAATACAAATGTATTTTTAATTATTGAGGGTATTTAAAGTTTTCCGAAAAGCCACAAATGGTATATGTATCAGAGCAGATCGTTTAGATATTCAAAAATCATATCATAACTCATTATTAACTACTTCGATATAAACAGTGGTGCAGAATCTTGTCGATTTTAAGATTCTTTTAACTTTTGATACCACTAGAGTAAAAATAACTCGAAACGAATTTAACTATTTCTTTTAATTGGGAAGTATGTGCATATAAAAAATACGTACGTGAATACAAAAACAGTACATATAAAGTATAAAGTTTTTTCTTAATTTAGTTGGACGAGAAAACTGTTTTAAAGGTCTAAAGCACTTTCCTGTGATCTTCAATCTTATTTAGTATGCATATTTCTTTAATTAAAAAAACTTAATTTCTTGCCCTAAAAACGTTCTCTTTTGTGAAGACTCCTTTTGTGAAGACTTCTTTTGAATAACTGCCCACGCAGGTCGTTAACAGAGGTGTTTTTGGAAAAAACAAACTTGGGCAACACACTTTTCAAATTTTCCAAGTGAAAGTTGTGTATGAGCTCGCATGTATTTGACATCGTTTGTTTAAGTTTTACTCGAGACATTTCTTTGCAGACTGATGACTGAAAACTGCGTGTTATTATGCTTCGTTGGTTAATTAGGTTAATGAGCAATCTGCTTTTGGTGTCAAATGTCACTGGCCCATACCCAAGCTATGTTAGACAGGATAAACGATTTTGCAACTTTTTTTACTTGCAAACTTTTGCATTCATTTTAACATTCTTTTTGCATTCTTTTTGCCTTTTTTAAATTCCGCATTCTTAAATATTTTCAAGTGAGTTTTTCATGCCTTTGCGCGTACTTTTATCTTGCTTCGAACTTTAAAAACTTTCCTATTTCAGGATAATGACTTTTTAGTAAACTCCTGTTTTACATTCTCATCTATAAGTATATAGATGTGTATTTATACTATATCTATAGTCTTCTACCAGAAAAATTGTGTCTTTATTATATTATAATATAGAATTATTATAATATAGAATTATTATAATATAGAATTATTATATTATATATTATTATATCATATTATAATATAGACAAAACATAATATAATAAAGACACAATTTTTCCGGTAGAAGATTTTCAGTGTTTTAATTAAAAGGGTCTGATATTTTCGAGTGTTTGAACTCCTTTGTTTTCACATTTTTTGTGTAGACAAGTTTTTTACAGTGTTTTCAGCGATTTCTGAACGTAGTTTATATTCCTTTATTCTCTTATTGTGAAATGCTTTTGTAAAATCTAAAATCCGCCTTTCATCGAAATGACGTATTACCTAGGAGAATGAAAAAGCGAAATTAATGATAATTTTATTCTTTAGCAATTTCCTAAAATCCTTTTTGTGGTAGTACAATAGCTGATGGTTGAAATGGGTCTATAGAGCGTCGTAGTACAGACAAAGAGTCGTGAATCCAAGAGAACTATCGGGTCTGAACATGGGAGACATTCCCATTCCATATGGATAAACTAATTCAAGACGGTCGGATCGACAGTACAATAAGAAAGGATCTCACTCCTGGGAATGTCAATCCAATTTCAGCAGACCTGTCGCTAGGTCCTTCTCACAGGGAATCTCCGTGCATTTCTTGCCCTCAGCCAATGTAGCAAGCATACTTCTTCAATGCTTTTGCCAGACACAATAATAAGTGTGACAAATTTGCGACTTGAAGTTACATTTTGATAAACATATAGAGGATAAGGTATACACGAAAGATGGGAACATATGTAAACTTATATACGAAATGTCGGTAGAATATTTTTCTGAAACTGACAGTTATATCCTGCTTCACGATTTTTCATTTATATGCGTCCCCTTTGCTTGGAAATATCGAAATTATTCGGAAAAAGTCGATCGATCCTAACCCCCAGACGCATTTCAGTGTCGTTTTGTTCCTTATACGACACAGCGTCTTTGGCAAACGATTTTAAAATGTACATTTCAAATGAAGAACAACTTTTCAAATATTTCACTTTGTAACGAGTACAACTTGTTTGTTGTCGAATTTTCTTTATCCTATTTTAGATACTGTGCTTTTTCATTAAAGTAATTGTATATATATATACTTCCAATGTAGCAAAACTATAGTTTTGCCATTTTGGCAGTTAAGAATTACAATTAACAATTACACGATTAGAAATGTCGAAAAAGAATAGAAATATGTGACGAGTTCCATAAAAAGGGACTTTAGAAGGACAAAAATGAAGGTTATGTTTGATGGTAGTTTTATCTTGATCAAATCTTTCTTTGTAAGTATCTGCAATCGAAAACAGTATTTTTTGACAGTATAGAAAGAAACCGTTGGAGAAAAACTGTTTTTGATTCTAGGGAATTAAAAAGGAATCTTTAATCTCTTTGAAATTGTCATCAAACGTAACCTATAATTTTTTCCTCCTAAGGTCCCTTCAAAGCGCATCATATTTATTGACAATTTTTAAATTGATGATAACAATTCACAGTTTTCTTAAAAGTATCAACTTGATACCAACAAGTATAAAATAGATCACAAAATGTATCAAATTGATCACAAAATCTTTTGATCTTTTTCATCAATTTGATATTCTTGATACCAATTTGATATTTTTTCACAATTAAAGCACAGTTTACTTAAAACTTTTAAGTAAACTGTGCTTGAATTGTGACGCACTTCGAAGAAAGGGACTTTAGAAGCAAACTATTATAGGTTAGGTTTGGTGATATGGCTTTAAGTTGATTAAATTATACACTGAACATTAATATTGGTATAATTTACTGTATTACTAATTACCATAACCATTAATCAATTTGGTATCATTTTTGTAAATAATTATAATTAGGTTTATACTTTAAACCATATAACTTTAAAGCTAGAAATCTGCGCTCTAAGGTAACGGAACCAATAGTCGATCAACATTTTGAAAAATAAAAGTTAACTTTTCAATAAAATTCAATAAATTCCACATGAACTTTTCATCTTGGAGTTTGTTTTTTTTATTTATGCAGTAGAAGTTCTATATTTCAAAATGTGTAACTGTGAAAAATGATTCACTTAAGTTATTTACTTCAAAATGTCAATTGAAAAAAAAGAGTAATTTTTTGAGGTTAGAGGACCAATACTCGATTAGCGGGTAAAATGGCTGGGAAACCATTGCACCAGTAGTCGATCAGTTTGGAACCAATAGTCGATCACATGAATTAAAAACAAAATAAATTGTGTAATTATTTAGTTAATGAATTAAATAAATTAATAGTAATATTCTAACACTGTTGTATTTTATGTTTTACAAAGAAAATTATTAAAAAAGCGTATAAAATTTAATTGACTTACAAAAAATTGTAGCAGACTGATCGACTACTGGTACCCGATCGAGTATAGGTTCCGCTACCTTACTTTTTTATTATTATTATAAGAAAACGTTACTTCTGTTAAAATTTTTTTACATATCTAAAAAATTTAAATCAATATTTTTTACATATCATTGAATTAACAATAAAAATGATTAAAACCCGAATTGATATTGACATAGGTTGATTCTTTAGTGATTCAAATTTTTCTCAGAATTTGTAACCTATTTTTGACCTTCTTGACCTATTTTTCATAAACAATTGATTGTGAAAGATGTAGCTGAAATATTGAAGCAAAAATATTGTCGCGCAACTGATTTAGTGATTTGTCCGTTGAATCTTGTAAATATTGTCATTTGAGAGGATTTCTTGAAGTGAAGACCTTTGTCATATTGAAATTTTCGTTATTTGAATTTAATTCAGTGAAGAAAAGTTCTTTGGTTTATGAATTTTTTCGTTTAATTTAAAAAGACTTACGTCCTCCAGACGCCCTCTGTATACAAATGTGATTGTCGCGCCTTTTGAGGCGCCGAAGGAACTCCTCATCTCTATAAATGAATTGACAGCTCAGCGAAGTAGTAGATTCAAAACAGGCACTTGAGTACAAAGAGTTCTCTTGAATAAACATTTGTGCATTTGCAACGAAACATCTGTTATGCCACTGACACAGTTTCTCGAAAAAACATTTCGACCACCCTTATTTCCAAAAAGCTCTTCACGTTATCAATCATTTGCCACCTAGTAGCGCTTAACGATAAAAAATATGAACATAATATATAAACATAAACATTGAATTTTACTACTCATGTTCGAAATTGTTTTTTAAAATTATTTGAAAAATAATTTGTCCCTTTAGGATAGTGAAAATTGAAAATAAAAAAAGAATTACATAAGAGATTAAAAATAAATATTAAGAGATTATTGAATATTAAAAATCTTGATGAGAGCGAATTTAAGTTTTAAAAGTTGTTAATAAAATATACAAAATTTAGCAAAAAACATTAAATTGCTTTGAAATAGTTTTTGTAACTATAAACTATTGAACTTTAACTATTAAACTAGTAAACTCTCTTTTGGTCGAAATTTGAATTTGAAAGACAAAATACGTTCATGTAAACATTCGGAATATGTTTAATTTCCGAACAAAGAAAAAAGTTTACTTTTTATTCTCTTTTTTGCTCTTCTGCATTTCTTATACTTTTTGCTCTCATTTTTTTTATAATACAAGAAAAGTTGTTTTGTGTGCGTTCAATTTTTCTAATATATAACGAATATTAATTTAATATAGTATGTTACATTTTTATAATAATGAAGTTCAAAACGTCTTTTTCGTTTACGAAAAACAAATAAACAAATTTTTGGTTACTTCTTCATTATTTTAGTAATTTTCAGTAATTATTTACAAATTGCGTAAAAAGATAAAGCCAAAAATGGAATTTTTAAAAGTTGTAAATAAGACAATAAGTATTTTAAAAAATTTGAAAATAGCAAAAACGATTTTAACCATTTTTTCTAAACGAAAAAATGCGTTGCAAACTTTAGCGTCGCATATTTTTATTTATTTATTTAATTATTTTACTTATTTTGAAATGTTTTTTAAAATTATTTTCTTTATTTTCTTTATATTGCCTCCTCGTAGAAGTTCTGTTTTACCCCCAAAAATTCGATTTTGAGTTATCATCATTTCTCGACGTTTCTCGACCTCAGGAACTCAAAAAATATGTTTTTGAAGACATGTCCGTGTGTATGTGTGTGTGTGTCCACACAACGTTTCGACTAATATCTCAGAAACTGTAATAGTTAGATCCGTGATTTTTCCACTAAATTAAAGGTCTCGCAGGGGGTTAAAATGTGATATGAATTTGAACCCGATGGATCAATTATAACTATATTTGTTTCGCATTTTAAAATTTCGAAAAAATCGTTTTTTTAAAATATTTTTTGCATTTTTAGGAAAAATTAAAATGTAAATATTTTATCTTCTTTTGATTATAAAAACACATCGATTGATCGTTTAATGAACCTTCTAGCTTAACTCCATGCAAAGTTAATCAATTTTGAAAAGTTTAAAATTTTGAAAAAATCGTTTTTTCATATATTTTTTGTTTTTACAAAATATTAATATTTTATATTTTTTGCGCTTTAAAAATTTGGTCGAGAATTGACAAAAATTGATTGCAGAAGTCGATTTTTAAAAAGAATGAAGAATAACAAATTTTAATTTTTGAAAAAAATTTAATAAATAGATGATATGGTTTTTAATTCATCTCTGAGGAAGCTATGCGTTCTCATCAAGAACACAAAAAAACAATCTAAATCAACACTACACAGAAAAAAGCAGAACTCACTTTCGATATCTCTTAATTTTTATTAAGTCTCAAATTCAGTTTACGGCAAACTTCACGTTTCTCAAATTGAGTGATATCTGCATCAAATGTCAGTAAAGGTTAGAAAAGACTTTAAGTTTATTATGTTGGTAGCATTTGTGTTAATTACTAATTATAACCTATGTGACTTATAAATTTAATTAAATATTTAATTTTTATTATTATCTATTATGTAATTATTAAAGGAAAAAAAAATCAAACATTTTTAATTCTTCATTTTTATGTTTTTTAGATACAATATTGTAATTTTATTTTATGCTTTTCAAATTTCGCGTCATTATTTGGTGGCGCTGTAAGCTTTGATGTTTTAAAACTACACAGTTGGCGTTCCTACCTGTCAATTCACAAGTTTCCTAACCTAAAAATTCGGTTAATTTACTTTTTATAATTACAGAAAATTTACTTCGAGAATGGAAATCTATTTAGAGACAGTATATTTCTCCAATAAAAACAATTGTTATAATGGTGAATTTGATAAATAATTATTTGATGTTCGCCGATAATTCTTCTTTTATTATTCATTTAAATTAAGCCCTTCCCTTCTCAAATTGAGACTTTTCGTGTTAAAACCCAAATTCAGTCAAGCCGTGTTTGTTTTCTATTTGTCTCAAATTGACGCTCATACAAGGCTCAGTTTGCATTTTGCTTCTTTCTATACACTGAAAAAATTATTTCCTTGAATTTTACAGAACTGTTGCGGAGCAGTGGATATAGACATCTACTGAACAGAGTTCTGTAAAAAGTGGTGTATATTGCAGGATAAACTCATGAAAGTTCAGTATAAAGAATTGAACTTTCATGACTTTATCCTGCATTATTCACCACTTTTTACAGAACTCTGTTCAGTAGATGTCTCTATCCGCTGCTCCGCAACAGTTCTGTAAAATTTAAGGAAATAATTTTTTCAGTGTGTGTAGTCTACAACTTGCAGCGGCTTTTTTAATTTCTTTATATTTTCTTTATATTCTTACTTTGTCGAGGACAAAGTCGTAAGAAATTATTTAAAAGCAGATTGTGAAAAAATTGTTAGGTCAAATCTAAATTACAATTACATATCTGAATGTAAATATATAGTTGAACTAGTTGCAGTTGAATGTTAAAAATTGTCCTTGGCAATGATTTAAAAAATGTGCCACATGATGCAGACAGCTTGTGCTATACGTCAAAATTGACGTGGACATTTTTCACATTTATTAAACTGAAATGCTTTAAATGGCGAAAACTTTGTAAACAAATCGTTGATTGCAAAACTTGAGAACGTTAAAGGTTCTCTCTTTTTTTCGGTAATTTTATCGGCTTTGCAGTTCATCGCTGACAGAGAATCGTTAATGTCCACTCGGTACTTTAGAATAGAAGTAGGTGCAGTCAAGAGAATGACGGTAAAGTGCTTCTAGGTAGAATAATAGTCTCATTAGAGGAGCTCGGTTCAGCAAAATTTCATTAGCTAATACATTAAAATAGAATTGGTAAATTGCAATAACCAGACGCTAGTCACTTTCATGAAAAGCATCAAGTTTACCTTGATAATTTCGTTTATTTCCTCTTTTTCTTTGTAATTCTGTCTTTTCAGAGTGCACCGCTTTTAAACTTTAACAAAATTATCTTTTTTGAAAGAAGACTTGACAATTGGGTTTACAACAAAGGATTTTGGATGTTGACTCAGGTCTGATTCTCTTTTTCTCAATTCAACAATTTCGCTAAATGATCGTAGGTTGAAATATTCATTGGTTTTAATTATTATTCATTCGTATTTTTAGAAAGATTTTTTCAACTATCGAAAATTGATATCGATGCTGTGTGTAAAAAGGATTCTCAAGTGCTCAAGGGATATTGTTCTATTACTTTGCATTGAATATTTGTTTTTTAAATATTCTTGAAATTCTGAATGAAAATTGTGGTTTGACTTCAATATTTCCAGAAATCTGTAAAAAATCATCGAAATATGAAATCAGGTTTTTTTCAAAGAATTACATTGTTCTAGTTTGCATTTGTAAACACGACTAAAGACACAATTGAATATGAAACACCAAACCGATATAAAAATGTCCACATGGTGCAAACATTCTTTTGTTTTAATATTACAATGTTTTACTCATTCTACTAGATTTTTTCTCTTCGAAATTTTAAATTCATTTTATTTTCTTTGCGTGAGTTTTATTTTTGGAGAATTTATCAGGTATTTTATCTACCAATTTTCCTGTTTCCATTGACTTTCTATTTAACCGTTATTGTGGTAATGTCGATAACATCAATACGGAATTATTCGCAAAATCCTTGACGTTTTTATTTCAGTTATATTTTATTAACGCGGATTTTAAATCGTTAACCTAATTTTTTTAAAGGCTGAAACTAATTACTTTAAACATTTTAGTAAAGTTTAAATTAAAAAAGTAGTAAAACCAACTAACTACACTGAGAAAAATAATTTCTTGTTTTAAACTTACACAATTGAATATATTAAGTCAAAGAAATAAATATGTTTAAATTAAACTTAAATATGTTTGACTGTATAACAAAGTGAAAATAAGTTTAAATCAAACATATTAAGTTTGAATCAAACATATTATGTTTGAATCAAACATATCGTTCTCTCAGTGTATCGCTTGTTACTTTAACTAAAAACTGTAGTAAAGTTAATCTACTACTTAGTAAATGTAAGCAACTATTCAGAAAATTTAACCAACTATTTAGTAAATTTTACCAACTACTTAGTAAACAGCGTTTCTACAACTCTGGAAACCATGGAAAACCTGGACTTCTAATTGAATTTCATTATTCTTCCAATAATGGAAATCTCATGGAATTTTTATTTATAACACAGATTTTTTTTTCTTTAAATTCTTTGTGTTTAAAAATTCTTATAGAAAATGCAGTATCGTCGGAGCTACAGCAGTACCGCGAATCTACGTTTGGTAAATAACGCGTATCTGCACTGAAAAAAAATAGTAGTAGGTTTTACTACTTTTTAACTACTGTGAGTAGTACAATAGGTCCTCAACTCAATTTAAAAGATTGTATTGACTACCATAAGTAGTTAAAAGAA